>SNQJ01S0045231.1:0-16717 GCA_010110895.2 Picea sitchensis | reverse complement strand
AGTAGTCGATAGAAGAAAAACATATAAAACATTTGATAGGAAGAGAAGCAAAAACTGAAGGTAGTCGAAAAAGTCTGAGAGGAAAATCTCTAAGTGTTTTGTAAGTTGCAGAAATAGTTTGTAAGTCATTGGAGCATAATCTCGCCAAGTCATTGTATTTTGTATTAGCACACAATGTCGAAGTTTAATATATATCAAGTATTTTTTGTGTTGAAATTTTCACAAGTATTTTTGAGTTTATATGCTAAGTATATCACGGTGTTGATTTTTTATCAAGAAATTGTTTGTTTAGTGTCATTATCATATCGTGCGGTAAATTGTGCAATCTGTCAACTGTGCGATAAGTCTTGAGAATTCAGTCACAAAGTTTTTGTGGTGCACAGTATTTGCAACTGCACAACACATAGTAGTATACGTGTTGTATATATGGGATATGGTATCAGAGCAGGTTCTATCATAATAGGTTCTATCAAAGCAGGTTCTATCAGAGAAAGGTTTATCAAAGTAAGTTTCAAGAGAAACATCTCTGCTGTAAAGTGAAAATATGGCCTCTACTTCAAATCTGCAACCTCCCACTTTTACAGGAAAAAATTATGAGTTATGGTCCTTAACCATGAAGGCACTATTTTGAGGTCAAGATGTATGGGAGATAGTCAAGGATGGTTATGTGGAACCAGTATATCAGGCAATGTACAATTCCCTCACACAAGCTGAGAAGGATGCCTTGAAAGATCAAAGGAAGAAGGATAGAAAGACGATGTTTTACATACATCAAGCCATGCATGAAAGCATACTCCCAAGAGTTGCATCAATAAAGAAATCCAAGGAGGGATGTGACATATTACAAACTTCTTATCAAGGTATGAACAAAGACAAGACTTCAAAGCTACAAATTCTTAAAAGAGATTTTGAAATTTTGTCAATGAAAGACATAGATTCAGTAGATTCATTTTACACCCATGTTATTGGCCTGATAAATTAGATTAAGTCTCATGGGGAAACCATAGAGGATAGAAAAGTTGTTGAGAAGGTACTTAGGAGTCTTCCTCCTAAATTTGATACCCTTGTTGTGACTCTAGAAGAGAGTAAAGACCTGAGTCATTTTATCCTAGATGAACTGCAAGCTTCCCTCATTAATAATGAACACAGACTAGATAGATCAAACATTGTTGAAATGTAACAAGGGATGCCCTCATTCATGTTTTTGTGTTTTGTCATGGGGGGGACATAAAGTCATGTTTTCTAGACATGTTTTAATTTTAAAGTGACTTTTTAAATAAAGTCCTTTTATAAAGTGACTGTAATTTTTAACTTAAAGTGATTTTAAGTTGTGGGGCCCAAAAGTATTTGATGTGATTTTATTACTTATTTTGTAATTAATGAGGAGCATTAAATGTGAGCCCTCATATTAGACTTATGATAGCCATTATATTGAGTTGGTTATGTAAGTTAGGGTTTCTTGGGGGAAAAAAAGAGAGTACATATACATGCTTAGGAATGAGAGAAAAACACACAGAAAAGACAGAGAGTGATCATATTTCTAGAGAGTTTAAGAGCATCGTTTTCAAAGAAAATTAGAGTGCATGGCTTCCAAGGCATTGAAATCATAAAATTCCATACAACAAAAGGAAGAATAGTCCATACAGTGAGAAGACAGTCTGTACAACAAGAGGGAGACACAATTTCTAAGGAAGAAGTTCCTATAGTTAATATTGTACTTGTTGGCAAGATTCCCAAGGTATATTTTGTGCATTTATTGTTGTTGATTGTTATTTGTACAATGACATGATTTTCCAAAAATCGAGTTGCAGTTTCATTGGCATGTGTGGGCAGTTGAAGCTTGTTGTCACAAATTTCTAGAAAGAAATCAGATTGTTGAGATAAGTTGATTTGCATTTCTGATTTAGAGTTGGAATTATTAAATTTATGGGTTATAAGAAATTTCATATTTTCTCTTGAATAATAGAAATAATCTCTCTAGGGTTTTCCCCACAGTGGGTTTTTTTCCCTGGACTTTGGACCAAAAATCACGTGTCTACTTGTTTCCTTATTAGAGTAGGGGTCAGTGATTTACTTGAATTAAGTGTTTTAGCTTTCAATTGCTTTTTGTTTTAAAGGAATTTATTAAAAGATTAAAATCTCAAGTTCCTCAAGTGTTTGACAAAATGTGTGAATGAGATATTTATGATTTTGTCATTAAAATTGTCCATGCTATCAGAGAAAGGACTTTGTAAGAAGTGCATTGTGTAGAATTTGATTTCAGAATTGGGAAAAGAAAAAGGGGAATAGTTGTTTGAATATGGCTTCCATCAGACTTGAGGACCAGTTAGATGGCATTTCTAACTATTTTCAATGGAAGGTTAGAATGACAACTATTTTTAAAGAAAATAAACCGTGGGATATTGTCACTATTGTGATAGTTCCTCCCTCCAATGATCCTATTGCCTTGGATATACATGAAGTCAACGAGGCCAAAGCCCAGAGACTCATTTTGGATGGAGTAAGGGATCCACTCATCCCACACCTGGCTGAAAAGAAGACAACCAAAGAAATGTGGGAGGCATTGAAAAACCTATACGAGGCTAAGAATTAAAACCGTAAGATGGCACTCAAAGATAAATTGCATTCAACCAAGATGACCATGGGTGAGAGTGTGGTTCCATATCTTACCCGATTGACACAAGTTAAGGATGGACTAGCAGCTATGGAGGAAGTCATCTCAGATTCAGAGCTTGTGAGGATAGCCTTGAGAGGTTTTACAAAGGATTGGGAAGTCTTTGTGAAATACATTGTGGGACGTGAAAAAATTCTAGATTGGAGCACTTTGGGATGATTTCACTCAGGAGGAGATCTGCGTGAATGGAGAGAAGGGAAGAGAGGGAGCTATTGAGGAGAAATTTTCTCGTATGTTAAAGGGCAAGGGAAAATTAAGAAGGCTTCTAGGATTGACATCAACAAAGTTCATTTCTTTGCATGCAATGAATATGGCCACTATGCAACAGAGTGTCCCAACAAGAAGGGGGAAAAGCAAAAACGGGTAGTAGCCTCTGCAGAGGTAAATGAATTTAGTGAGAAGTTTGAGAAATAGTTTTCTCTTGTTTCCATTGTTTCTAGTGGAAACAACTTTGAGTTTGACAGGACTTGGATGGTGGATAGTGGGGCCATCATTCATATGACAGGAATGTTGGACTCATTTATGTTTATATATTAGATTGGTCCTAATCATTTCGTGAATGGGACTCACCAGATCATAGGAATCGACAGTGTCAGGTTTTTGTTGGACTTTAGAGAGAACCTGGAAGTAGAAGGGGTGTTTTTTGTACCAGGGATGAAAGTTAATCTCCTCTCAGTCTTAGATCTAGAGGATGTTGTATATGTAATCACTTTCTAATGTGGTTATGTTCATGTTCATGCAATAGATGAGGTTCCCATCAGGGCAGTTCTGAATGGAGAATGTAGAGGCGGAGTATACACAGTGTTTGTCCAGCCTATGAGATGTCAGTCAGGTTGGATATCTGACTCAGAGGGAGAGAAAGAAGCTCAAAGGAATGAAGGTGCACACGAATGTTAGTCCTCAGTTCATGGATCTATTACTAGCAAAACGATAAACTAGTATGAGTTAATCTAGTCAGAAAATGCTCAGAGATGAGACATGATTTCTCGAAGCATTAGTAGAAGACACAGTTCCACCAAACCAGTTCAGAGGCAACATTCAGGTTCAAAGGGAGCAACTGCTGCATACATCTTGGAGTGCAGGAATGGTCTTGGAAGTGGAAATGTTAGGAGGACCTCCCTCGTTGAGAGGGAGTGTTGAAATGTAACAAGGGATGTCCTCATTCATGTTTTTTTGTTTTGTCATGGGGGGGACATAAAGTCATGTTTCCTAGACAGGTTTTAATTGTAAAGTGACTTTTTAAATGAAGTTATTTTATTAAGTGAATTTACTTTATAACTTAAAGTGATTTTAAGTTGTGGGACCCAAAAGTATTTAATGTGCATTTATTACTTATTTTGTAATTAATGAGGAGCATTAAATGTGGGCCCTCATATTAGACTTATGATAGCCATTAGATTGAGTTGGTTATGTAAGTTAGGGTTTCTTGGGAAAAAAGAGAGAGTACATATACATGCTTAGGAATGGGAGAAAAACACACAGAAAATACAAAGGAGAGAGAGATTAGATTTCTAGAGAGTTTAAGAGCATCATTTTCAAAGAAAATTAGAGTGCACAGTTCCCAAGGTAGAAAAATCATAACAATTCATACAACAAAAGGAAGAACAGTCTGTACAGTGAGAATACAGTCCATACAACAAGAGGGAGGCACAATTTCCAAGGAATAAGTTCGTACAGATCATACTGTACTTGCTGGCATGATTCTCGAGGCAGATTTTGTGCATTTATTGTTGTCGATTGTTATTAGTACAATGACACGATTATCCAGAAATTGGCGTGCAGTTTGGTTGGCACGTGTGGGAATTTGAAGCTTGTTAGCACAAATTTCTAGAAAGAAATTAGATTGTTGAGATAAGTTGATTTGCATTTCTGATTTAGAGTTGGAATTATTAAATTTCTGGGTTGTAAGAAATTTCGTATTTGCTCTTGAATAATAGAAATAATCTCTCTATGGTTTTCCCCATAATGGAGCTTTTGCCCTGGTCATTGGACCAAAAATCACGTGTCTACTTGTTTCCTTATCAGAGTAAGTGATTTACTTGACTTAGGTGTTTTAGCTTTCAGTTTATTTATGTTTTAAATGCATTTATTAAAAGACTAAAATCTCAAGTTACTCAAGTGTTTGAAAAAATGTGTGAATGAGATATTTATGATTTTGTCATTAAAAATATTCAAACATGTCATTAGAGAATGCATTTTATATCCAATCTACAAGTCATGGAAGAGGAAATGGGAGAGCTAACTTTATAGACAGAGGAAGAAGTTATTCTAGAGGTGGATGCAATAACACTCCTTGAAACACTAGTGGAAGAGGAGAAAACTCAAATACCAGTCAACCAAGTAGTCAGAGAACTGACAAATCAAATATTTGGTGCCATTATTGTAAAAATTATGGACATTATTCATATGAGTACAAGAAGAGACAATATAATCAGACCAAGCAAGGGAAATATCAGTCAAACAATGAAAATAGTCCCTCCAATCCTATGTTTATGGCGCGCACTAAAACAATGCCTATAATTTCCCTAGTTGAATGCAATATTGATCAAGAAAGTCCTTGTGATATATAGTATCTAGATTCAGGTTGTAGTAATCACATGATAGGAAACTTAGAATTTTTTTATAGTTTGGATAAGTCATTCCAAACCAAGGTTACACTTGGAACGAATATCCAAGTCATTGTCTTAGGAAAAGGCAGTATACACATTTTAACTAAAAAAGGAGAACAAAAGGTTATGCTTGATGTATATTATGTTTCTGGTCTAAAACATAATGTGATGAGCACAGGAAAACTGTTACAAAAAGGATATAGAATCTACATGGAAGATAATCAATTTGTGATTATGGACAGATATCCAAGTAATCAACTTATTGAAAGAATCTAGATGATAAGTAACAAAATGTTCCCATTGACATTGAAGCCAACCAAGAAGAAAAATACAGTGCTAGTTGTTGGTAAATCAAAATATTCTTAGTTAGACACTACATTTACAACAGAAAGTGTGTGTAGTTCTGAAAAAGGAAAAGGTAGTGCATGCAATACTAAGAAATAAGAAGACAGTGGCAAAAAGATGTAGGAAACATTCCAATTTGAAGTGCAGGATCATTCTTGGCTATGGAATTTCATATTTGGACACTTAAACTTTGGAGTTCTAAAGCTTCTACACACAAAGGATATAGTAAAAGGTTTTCCATTGATTGAAAAACTAGAAAGAATATGTGAAGGCTACATATTTGGAGAGAAACATAGAGAATAATTTCCAGTTGGCAAGTCATATATAGAAAAAGCTCCACTGGAAATAGTACATTCAAATATTTGTGGACAAATGCAAACACCATTTATAGGAGGCAGTACCTATTTTATTACATCCATTGATGATTTCTCAAGAAAAACATGGATTTATTTCCTAAAACATAAATCTTATGCATTGGGTTATTTTCAACAGTTTAAATCACTTGTGTAGAAACATAGTGGTTATTACATCAAGGTTATAAGAATTGACAGAGGATGAGAATATGTTTCAAGATAATTTAAGAAATTTTGTAGAGTTCATGGTATCTACAAGAAATTTTTTGCATGGTATACACCACAGCAAAATGGTGTCACGGAAAGAAAGAACACGACCATCATGGAGATGGCACGTAGTATGTTGGTAGACAAACATTTATCAAGTGAATATTAGGCTAAGTCAGTAGAAACTGCAGTATATATCTTGAACAAATGTCTGACAAATAGTGTGAGAAACAAAGTTCCTCAAGAAGCCTAGACAGGAATGAAGCACATTGTGGCACACTTAATTTTTTTTGGTTGTGTTACATATGCACATGTTCCAGAAGAGCTGAGAAAGAAGTTGTACAAAAAATGACATACATGTATATTTGTTGGGCACTTTGAAGATACAAAAGCATACAAGTTGTATGACCTTGTCACAAGAAAATTCATAATTAGATACAATGTTCAGTTCATGGAAAATGAAGCATGGGATGGAAGAATAACAAAGACAATCATAATTATTAATGTTATTGAGCATGATGACACATAAGAAGAGGTGGTTCAAACACCATATACAAGTCAATGTGCAGTCCCTTCTACACCTGCCACTATGACACAAATCACAACACAAACTACTCTAGTAAGATCAATAGGTGCACGTTCTACACCTAGAGCGCAACAAACTCCAGCGAGTAGTTCGAGTAGTTCTACATCCAAAGATCCCACATTAGAAAGTTTGTTACCAATAAAGACAAGAATTATGTGCGACATATATAATGAGAACACACCAAATTCATTCTATGTTTTTGCTTTGTTTTCACAAATAGATGATCCATTAACTTTTGAAGAAGTTGTCAAAGATGATGTATGGGCACAAGCCATGGATTAAGAAATCAAAAGCATATGGAACAATTAGATATAGAAATTGGTAGATGTACTTGAAGACAAAGATGTAATAATTGTGAAGTGGATTTATAAAATGAAGCAAGATGCAGAAGGAAATGTGCAGAAGCACAAGGCAAGGCTAGTTGCAAGAGGTTTTACATAACAACCTGGAATTGATTTCAATGAAACATTTACACCAGTTGAGTGCATGGACACAGTCAGAATTGTCTTATCCATTGTTGCGCATAAAAAATGGTATGTTTATCAAATGGATGTAAATTCATCATTTTTGAATGGACATTTAGAAGAGAAGTGTATGTGGAACAACCACAAGGATATGAGGTTCCAAGGAAAGAAAACAAAGTATACAGATTGAAGAAAGCACTGTATGGGTTAAAGTAAGCTCCCAGAGCTTGATATAGTCGCATAGATTATTATCTCACACAGAATGGATTTCAGAGAAGTGAATGTGAGCCAACACTATAAATCAAATAAAATCAACAAGGTAGTATATTAATTGTTTGTTTATATGTAGATGATTTGATTTTTACAGGTGATTTTGGCATAGAAGAATTTAAGTTAGTCATGAAGGATGAACTTGAAATGACTGATTTAGGGCTTATGTGATACTTTTTGGGTATTGAAGTTCACCAGTCCAAAGATAGTATATTTATCTCACAATCTAAGTATGCGTATGAAATCTAGAAAAGGTTCAACATGATAAATTCCAAAGAAACCCCAACACATGTCATAACAGGATTGAAGTTAAGCAAGGAATATGAAGTGTCGAAGGTGGGTCCGACACCGTTTAAAAGACTAGTAGGTAGTATTATGTATATGACAATGACAAGACTTGATATTATGTATCGAGTGAGTCTGATTTCAAGGTTCATGGAAACTCCAAAAGAATCACATTGGAAGGTAGGAAAGAGAATTATGAGATATGTGAATGGAACAAAATATTTTGGCATTATGCATTCTACTTCAAAAGATTTTAGACTTATTGGATACAGAAAAAATACCTATGGGTACACATTTCATTTTGGAACAAGTATGGTATCATAGGCATCAAGGAAGCAACCCATAGTGACTCTTCTTCAACAGAAGCAAAGTACATCACATCTACAAGCTCAACTTGTCAAGCATTTTGGATGAGAAGAATGTTAAAATATTTGGTGTAGGAACAACATGAACCAACTACAATATTTTGTGACAACAATTCATCCAATAATGTTATCAAAGAATCATGTGTTTCACAGGAAAACCAAGCATATTGATACAAGGTATCATTTTATTGGTGAATTAGTGAATAACAAAGAAATTTGTTTAGAATTTTGCAGGTCAAAAGAACAAGTCGTAGATATTTTCACAAAATATTTAGCAAGAGATGCATTTCAACATCTACGCAGTAGTCTGGGAGTCTATGCAGTAATAGATGTTTGACAGTATATTTCAATTCAATTTTTGATGTAAATATTTTTTGTAATCCTGCCTACTTATAATTAAGGGGAGTGCTGGAAATAGTAATTACAAGTTGGTGAGCTTCACGTCTCCGCTAGCTCACTCACTCACTCAGTCATCATTCTACAAACACAAATTCACAAGTTTACTCAAACTCAGTTTTTTATCAGTTGGAAAGAATGGGAGTTATTCAATGAAGTCGATCTTTATCTTTATCGAGTCCAGTTTAAGTAGATAGAAGTCAATCAAATTTATTGTTGTATTAATTTTTGAGTCATTTTTACTTCTACATGAAGTCTCAAAATTATCTATATATGTCTGAGTCTGTAAGTAGTCGGTAGAAGAAGAACAAAGAAAACAATCGATAGGAAGATCAACAATAGTTGAAGGTACTCGAATAAGTCTGAGAGAACAAGCTCTGAGTGTTTTGTAAGTTGTAGAAATAGTTTTGTAATATCCCCAAGGATGAGCCCTATTGTAATCATGTTTATGAATTGTAAATCATGTTTTATAGGCTGGTGAGCTAAGTTAATATAAGTTGGTAAGGCTTATGATTTTATTAGGCTGGAGAGCCTAAGTGTTAAGCCCAGGAGCCTATTTTTGTATATGTAATTATGCAGAACATTAATAAAAATATAAACACCATTGCGTGCAGACCGACCACGATGAATGAGTGATGGGGGAATAAGATTCCACAGAGTGGGTAAGGGATTGGGGGTTGGAAGGTTGGAAAGAGAGGCTAAGTGTTGAGCCTAGGGGCTTAAGTCCTTGGGAATAATATTTTAATATTATTCCAAAAGCCATGTGAAATATATGTTTTGTCGTAAGTTCCTAGAGAGGAACGCATGTTTATGGAGTGCATATAGCTTCATGGGTGACATGTGTTGACCCAGGAACATGTAGTTAAAAACTGCAGAAGTAAGTCGTGGAGGGGGTCACTCCTCATTCCATCATCCTTTGCGTCTGTTTTTTAATACCCTCACGTAGCTCTGAGAACCAAAAAACTGAGACATATTCCTGAAGACCAAAACATCATCTGTCTGATTCTATTATTGGTCTACGTCTGTCCTTGAAATACCTATGCACCATTGAGAGAACTGGTTAGGAGGGGAAATTTGACTTTTGAGTTCAAGAACCCAGTCTATATGCCATTACAGAGTTGAATCCATACCCGATCTGTCTGTAGGTTGTTGCTTTCTATTTTCCTGAGTGGGGTTGTGTTGTGGTTATCCTCACCATGTAGGAATTGAGTTGGAAGGGGCTAAAGAACCGGGTTGTAAGGCCCTTAGTTGAAGAGGTAGTCTATCAGGTCTGTGAGAAGCTATTTCCAGGTGAAGGAGTCTGTTGGGAAGTGGTATTCTTCCAGAGAGAATCTAGCACCAACTACGGAGCTCTAAGACTTCCTGATCTGGAGGTGAAGCACTGGTAGACTTTGCTTGTGAAGGTTTATACTCCCGAGCGGAACATGCATGTGGGGAATGAGAGTCTGTGAGTAGTGGGCGTAAGAAGGCATCATGGGAAGAATCCTTCTAGTTATTCTATGCATTTTTCCCTGTAACCTCAGCCTAGACTAGGATTTCTTGCCTTTGGTGGAGCTTAGTCCCAGCTCGGGGGTGACCCATTGCTAAGCGTGATGAGCAGTGTGGTCTAAGGCTGGGAGGTTCGTGGAAGGATTTCACATGGTTGGTGGAATTATGCCAGTAATAAAAGATAAGTGTTAATTTTGTACTTAATTTATAAGTATATGCATGTCTGTGATTTTTGCAATATTATCATGTATTCCGTTGTTATCATGAATTATTGTTAATCCCATTAAATTTGCATGTTAGTTATAATTTTGTGATTACTCTGTTTGGTTTAGTTAAATGTGGGTAATATGACTTAATTCATGTTATATATATAAGTATGAGAATTTTTTTTCCATACAGTAGCGTTTTCCCGGTCGTGGGGTTGACGGTCGGGGACATTACAGTATGGTATCAGAGTGTGGTTTACAACACTAAACCTGAATGGGTTGGATAAGTGGTCATTGGACCCAAAGTTCAGGTGGTAATCATGATTGGAAGAACCGATTTTTGGACCTTTGAATGTTCCTGAGTGCCAAGGAGTCACTCAGTTGTGTTACAAAGCTCAGGAGGTGTAGCGGTATTATAGAACCCGCAGTCGGTGTGGTAGATGGGCACAGGGAGAGAGAGAGCACAACGCATGAAGTGTTTGAGCCGTTGGATCTAATCGGGAGGAAAGGATATCCCTTATGACCGTTGGATCTAGAGAAGGTGCCGGAAGGATATCCGAGAAGCTTTTTAGGAGTTCGGCTGTTGGGGAAAAGTGGGGAGCGCTGAGACATAGAAACTCGAAAACCCAAGAAGATCTATGTCATAGATATAGGAGGAGGGCTCGACCATTAGATCTTGTGGAGTCACACTCTAGTTAGTCGCGAGAACCTTTCAGATTTCGCAAAGTGGGGAGATGGGAAATGAGGAGAGGTGAACACCTCCGAAACCCGAAACCCCGAAATCCTGAAATGATCTACACCGTAGATCATAGGAGAGGAGCTTGATCATTGGATCAAGTAGATGAATAGACTGTAATTTTTTAATTTTGGAAAACGAAAGTTCGAAATGTGTGGATGCACGAACTCCCGATGCCCGAAACTCTGAAACAAAAAGTGAAAGTGGTGGGACCCTATGACGTTTCCAGAAGTGGTGTGGACATTCTTAAGGAAACCATGTGCCACTACCTTGGTTGGCAACATCTGTTTGATGGGCTCAGAGGGAGAGAGTTCAAAAGTTCAGGAGTCAGGAGTTGGAGAGGGAAGTGAGTGTGAGAATCTCTGGGACCAAAAACCCGAAACTCAAAACCCTGAAGCCACAGAATCCCGAAACCTAAAGTTTCATTTGGAGAGTCTTGTAGCACCTAGTAGTTTAGAATTTGATCACAGCCTGTGGATGCATGGGTTTGGGACTAAGAAAATGGGGGCTATCGCCTAGAAATTGAAGAGCCAAATAGAGCTCAGAAAATTCGTGGAATCGAAATGTTTTCTTATTTGCATTGGTTTATGAATGTTGTAGTTTTATTAAGGGTTTAAGTCTTGAAAAATGTCAGTTGACTACACGTTGTGTGTGCAGAGTTCAACAAGTGTCAGGACAGTCGTGAATCGATGTTGAGTATAGAAATGGAAGAGGTGTGGATTGCCTCCAATTCAGAGAACGAAAGAGAAGGAAGGGATGTCAACTTGGGAGTCGAAGGATCGAACTCCAATGGGAATGGAAAATAATTGGATAAGGAAGGGCATATGATGAAAATCATTGAAATATTGCAGAAATATGCTCAAGCTCACCGAGCCAATAGCCGAAATCTCATGAGGGTCAGGGATCAGCAGGGTGAATTCAACTTAAAGATGTTGAAGAGCCTGGAAAGAATAGAAAGGAAATTGGAAAAGGAGAGTGACACAAGAAAAACAGGGAGTCGAAGGACCCCTGAGGGAAAAGAAGATCGAGGAGTGGTAGCAGACATCATCCTCGCTCCCCAAAGCATTCTGGTAAGGAAGCACACAGTAGTTCAAGCCCATTTCCTACCAGAAAACACTGAAGATCTGGAGTGGATGAATTGAAAGGGGAGATGAACAAGATTAAGCCTCCTACATTTGATGAAGAACATAAGAAGGATGAATATTTGGAAACATGGTTGCTTGGCATGAGGAAATATTTCCAACTGCAAAATTATTCCTCTCATGCAGAAGGAAGAATTGCGATGTATCAACTAAAAGGAAAAGCATCCATGTGGTGGGATCAACTTGTGTAGGTGCAGCACATTAGTGAGAAAGATATCACTTGGAAGGAATTCAAGAGGTATTTCGAGAGGAAATACCTGACTAAAATATACTATGAAAGAAAGATGAAGGAATTCTTCAAACTCAAGCTGGGTAGCATGACCATTGATGAATACGAACAAAGGTTTTTGGAATTACTGAAGTATGTTCCATTCATCAAAGATGGGGCTGTCAAGATTCATAGGTATCTGAGTGGACTTCCACCTCCCATTGGTGACAAGATTCAGTATGATGATCCTAAGACTATGGAAGAAACAATAAAAAGAGTGAAATGCTTGTATGAACAAAAAAGAGAAAAGCCTATCTTTCGAAAGGCTTGGGATGACCAGAAGAAGTTTAAGAAAGAACGGAGGCAGAAGGGAAACAAACCTCCCTTTTTCAAAAATAGTCCTCAAGGACAACCATCGTTTAGAGAGCCGAGAATGGCTCAGGTGGGGGAACAAAGGTCGAGATAGATGCCCATTCAGTGTTGGGGCTGTAAAGAGAACCACAAGTACAGATATTGTCCCCATAAAAATGGCAAAGCAAGAGTTGTCCATAATGTTCAAAAATATGAAACAGTGGAGGAAATGGGAAGTAGAATTCCAAGGATCTATGTGGCCTTGGACAACAAGCAAGTTGAATTTCAGTCGCACATGATTAAAGTGGAAGGTATGATTAACAACCAACCATTTATTATTTTAATTGATTCGGGGGCTAGCCATAGTTATGTAGATCCTAGGGGGGTGGAAAGTTTGCATTTATGAAGAAGAAAATATGAAAAGTCTTGGTTAGTGAAGTAGGCTACAGGAACCAAGAGGAAAGTCACTGAGTTGGTTAAGTCTTGTCCTGTGGACATGAAGGGATTGAGCATGAAGGATGAATTGAATATTATGCCTTTATGCTCTTATGACTGTTTTATTGGGATGGACTCATTGGACCAATACCATGCCCTCCTAGACTGTCATAACAAGAAATTTACTTGTCTGGATGAGGAGGGGAATCGGAAAATAGTCCAAGGAATTCCCAGAGTTGTGTTTGTTAGAGAAATATCAACAATGCAGCTAAAAAAGTGCTACATGAAAGGTTGTCAATTGTTTGTAGCCCATGTGGAGGAAGCATCCAGAGATGAAGTCTCAAATATTGGAGACCATGCGGTACTAACAAAGTTTGAAGATGTATTTCAGGAGGTACTCGGACTACCTTCGAAAAGAGATATTGATTTCTCTATAAATTTGATGCTTGGAGCAGCTCCAGTGTCGAAATCTCCTTATAGAATGAGTACGCCAGAGCTGAAAGAGTTGCAATTGTATCTTGAAGAGCTTCTAAAGAAGGGGTACATTTTCCCAAGCATGTCACCTTGGGGTGCCCTGGTCCTATTCGTGAAGAAGAAGGACAGGACATTGAGGTTGTGCATTGATTTCAAATAGTTGAACAAAGTAATTGTCAAGAACAAGTATCCTTTGTCGAGGATCGACGATATTTTTGATCAGTTGAAAGGTGCAAAAATATTTTCGAAGATAGGTCTCAGATCGGGATATCACCAGGTAAGAATAAATGATGAAGACATCAGCAAGACTGCCTTTAGAACAAGGTATGGTCATTATGAGTTCACATTGGTACCATTTGGGTTGTCGAATGCACCTGCTATTTTTATATGCTTGATGAATGGTGTATTCAAGGACTATCTAGACAAGTTTGTCATAGTCTTCCTGGATGAAATTTTGGTGTATTCAAAGTCATAGGAAGATCATGAAAAACACCTAAGGATGGTGTTGCAACTGTTGAGAGAACACCAGTTGTATCCCAAGTTGAGCAAATGCTCATTTTATCAAAGGTAGATCCATTACTTGGGGCACACTATTTCAGAAGAAGGGATCATCATGGATCCTAAGAAGCTTGAGGCCATCAGAGAATGGTCAGTTCCAAGGAATGTGGTGGAAGTTATATCCTTAATGGGTATAGCAGGCTATTACAGAAGGTTTATCACAGGGTTCTCAAAGATAGCTCACCCTATCAGTTCCTTGCAAAGGAAGGAGAAAACGTTTCAGTGGACTGAAGAGTGTGAGAAAAGTTTCCAGCGATTGAAGCAGTTGTTAACCAGTGCTCCAATCTTGAGGATTGCAGATCCAAATGTGGATTTCGTGGTGTGCATAGATGCGTGTAAAGAAGGGTTGGGAGGATTTCTCAGTCATAATGGATTCATAATCTGTTATGAGTCCACAAAGTTGAAAGAGCATGAAAAGAATTATTCCACTCACGATTTGTATTTGGCAGCAATTGTTCACGCTCTGAGGAAATGGAGACATTACCTCATGGGAAGGAGATTTGAATTGAGAACAGACCACAACAGTTTGAAATACTTGTTTGACCAACCTACCTTAAATGTCAGGCAGAGCAGGTGGCTGGAATTTCTGTGTGAATACGACTTTGATATCAAGCATATCAAAGGGAAGGAAAACAAGGTGGTCGATGCACTCAGTAGAAAGGTGCACAAGTTACATGCTTCAGCCATTAGCATGTACAGGACTGATATTAAGGATAGAATTTTGGAAGCTACAAATGCAAATTTGCAGTACAGAGACTTGGTAGAAAAGCTACAGCAGAGTGAGAGACCACAGAAAGAGGAAAATTACACCTTGGAAGCTGATGGAATACTTTTGTACAAAAATAGAGTGTATATACCCAATGTCCAAGGTTTGAAACTTGCAATTCTAAGAGAAATGCATAACATGACTTATATCAGGCACCCTGGATATCAAAAGACTATGGAAACAGTTAGGAGCCATTACTTTTGGCCAGGTATGAAGATAGATATTGTTGAATATATCGCCAGATGTATGGAATTCCAGAAGGTTAAAGATTAGCACAGGCACCCAACATGGTTGCTACAACCTTTTCCCATTCCTGAATGGAAGTGGGAAGTGGTGACAATGGATTTTATTATAGGATTGCCTAGAACAAACAATCTACATGATTCGATCATGGTAGTGGTGGACAAGCTTACAAAAGTTTCCCATTTTATTCCACTGAAAACTACTCACAAGGCAACAGATGTTGCTAATATTTTCGTGAAGGAAGTGGCACGATTGCACGAAACTCCTAAAACAATTGTGTCTGACAGAGACCCGAAATTCATCTCGAATTTTTGGAAAGGATTGTTCAAAGGATTCAAAATGAATATGAACTTTAGTACAACTTATCATCCTGAGTCTGATGGATAGATAGAGAGGGTGAATAGAGTGATAGAAGACACACTGAGAATGTATGTGATGAACAAACCATCAAAATGGGAAGACTACCGACACTTGGTAGAATTTGCTTACAACAATGGGTATCAATCATCATTGAAGATGATCCCATTTGAGGAAATTTATGGCAGAAAGTGCAATACTCTAGTAAGCTAGGATAATCCAACTGACAAGGAAGTAATTGGGCCAGAGTTGCTCAAGGAAATGGAAGAGCAAATGCTTAAAATTAAGAAGAATTTAAAAGCTGCCCAAGACGAGCAGAAAATTTATGCTGACAAAAACAGAACCCACAGAGAACTCAAAGTGGGTGATCATGTTTTCCAGAAAGTAAAAGCTAATAGAAGTTTCTTGAAGCTAGGAAACTATGCCAAGTTGGCAACCAAATTTTGTGGGCCATTTGAAATCCTAGAAAGGATTGGGCCAGTTGCATATATGCTTGCATTACCTACATCCATGACTGTACATAATGTGTTTCATGTTTCATTTCTTAAGAAATATATACCTAATGTTAATCATGTTATCGATTGGAAAGTGATTCAAGTGGAGCAAGAAGGTATCCTGCAAGTGCAGCCTGTGCACATATTGGATAGGAAAAGCAAACAACTCTGGAATCGATCTATAGGGCATGTAAAGGTCTAGTGGACCTAGTACGGTCCTGAGGACATGATATGGGAGCATGAGGATGCTATGCGGGTATAATACCCGCATCTTTTTGAATATTTTGGAAATCTTGTTGATGTTGTGTGAAAGTTGCACTGAGGATAGTGAAAAAATAAGGGGAGGGGATTGTAATATCCTCAAGGGCGAGCCCTATTGTAATCATGCTTATGAATAGTAAATTATGTTTTATAGGCTAGTGATCCAAGTTAATATAAGCTAGTAAGACTTATGAGTTTATTAGGCCGAAGAGCCTAAGTGTTAAGGCCGAGAGCCTGTTTTTGTATATGTAATTATGCAGAACATTAATAAAAATATAAACACCGCTACGTATAGACTGACAACGATGAATGAGTGATGGGGGACTAAGCTTCCATAGAGTGGGTAAGGGATTAGGGGCTGGAAGGTTGGAAAGAGAGGCTAAGTGTTGAGCCTAGGGGCTTAAGTCCTTGGGAATAATATTTTAATATTATTCCAAAAGCCAT
>SNQJ01S0045230.1:88870-105918 GCA_010110895.2 Picea sitchensis | reverse complement strand
TCCCTTCATATGCTGGATAATAATAAAGGAAGGACCTGGCAATTTCTCTGGTGGACGTAGCCCACACTAGGTGAACCACGTAAATCTGTGTCTCTATTGTATTGTGTATCTTTTGTGTTTTGTTTCCGCATTTGTTTTATTTTCTTGCTCCATGGTCCTGTTTTTCTAACATGAGAAATATGGGTCCCACTCAACATTTGAGTCCTTCGCGTACTCCTTTTTATCCCTTTTTAAACTACCAGTGCGTCATGAAACTGGCTTGGAAATCCTATCATATTTCAAACAAAACTCAACCATCCATATAATCGATCATATACATGAATGGAGAAGAATATAAAGTACTTGCAAAGAAGATACCACCCCCCAACAATGACTAGAATGGTTCTCATATCACTAGTCCCCCTCCTTTCAAAGGATGTTGCCACTAATTTCCCCCAAATTGAAGATAAGGCCATCACTAAGGCCCAACAATTTGACTTAATATACACTCAATTAGGGTACATGTACACCATACTACCTAATTATCCTCCCCCTTTACCATTTGTTAAGTACAAACATGGAGCACCATACACTATCGATGGGTTGATTGGGTCCATGACCCATACTCACCCACACGCTCAATCAATACCCACAATTTTGGGCCAATCCTTACTAACCACCATATGGGAGAAACCCATACTACCCTCCCCCACCATATAATATCAGCAACCATTCATGGAAGCCACCCCGCTAATCATGGCACCACCCATACCTACTCCCCCTTTTCACCCAGTACCTGTACAACATGCAATACCTTTACTGCCCTCAAGGTTAGACAATTAGTTTTCATTGACGTCAATGGATATTAGATTGATGTCAACGGATGTGATGGGTGTATTTGCAAAAGTCTCCAAAGTCGTCCCCTTATGGCATATCTTTAAGCATGGCCCTCACAGGAATATGCTTTGAATAAGTCTATAAGAAACCCTTAAGCATGGTTAAGGATCCCATAGTTGAATGAGGAAATAGGTCATGAAGGATGGAGTATATGAAGGAAAATCATTCCTAGATGGACAATAATATTCGTACCATTTCCAGTGATATGTGGAACGCCACGTAGTTCCTCATGGTTAGGGAGATATGGCCTTGTAAATTTGGAAGACCTGAAGAGTGGAAAATAAGCCCCTAGTTTGTTATAAGTCTTGCTCAAAGCAGTAAATTTGTTGTAACTAGAAAATCTTAGAAGCCCTAAATTAAGGAGAGGATTTACCTAGCACAAGTATATAAACACCTCAAGGAGTCATTCACAAGTACACTCACAGACACATTCATTGATTATCTATCTTGTGAACTAGTGATTGTTTTTCTAACGTTGTGATGACATTTTTCTAAGGTAGCAAAGGAAGGTTGAAGGATAAAGTCTCAAGCTTGCAACAAACCCTAGTTTATGAGGTATCCACATGTTGCAGGTTAGAAGGGAATGAATGTACATGGGATGAAGTGAAGGAAAGCTTGGATATATGCAGGTTGTAGAAGAGAAGTTTGTGTATCTGTGAAAAGCTAATGAAGGTTTGAATAGATGTTGGTACTAGGTCCCTAGAATCTAAAAGAAAGTTCAAATGTCAACATTCTACAGGTTCAGGTTAGCTACAAAAGTTATGGTATGGTTATTAGTTTGTTTTGATTCTTATATTTTCTTATGATGTTGTGAGTTCTTGAGGCATTCTTGGTATGGTTGGTATTGTACTTGGATATGGTATATGTTGGTTAGTTGGTTGAGTGAGAAACACTCTTATGTATGGTACAACATTGATATGGTTCTTATAGATCACATCTTTGAGTTGATTGTATATAGTTGATGGATATTCGTGTTGTATGGTGATGTATGCATGAGTGACATGCATAGTCTCTTGAAGATACTTTATTTATGAGATGGTATAGATATGCATATGGTTGATGATATTGTATATGGCACAGGTTGTACATGGTTGAATCTCTAGTTCATGACTCACTATTCATTGTTGATGTTTCTTTTGGTTCATGATTGATGCATGAGATAGTATGTATATTGGCATACACTTGATGCATGGTATGGTACAAGGATAGTTGGTTGATGAGAAGATACAGGTTGATGTGATAGTGACTGAGACAGAGTGATAGTGACAGAGGAAAAGTTTGTGATAGTGACAATTAGTCTACATTTATATTACAAAGCATTTGGACAAGGAAAGGAAAGGTGTTTTTAGCTGGAGAACCTAGGGGGTGGTAGCATCCTTTTGGTTAGAGCTAGAGAATTAGGGTGTTGTAGCTTCCTTCATATTGGAGCCTGAGAATAGGGGGTTGGAGCCTCCTTCCAGTTTTAGCGAGAGAGTTGGAATTTGGTGCTTCCAATGAATGTTTTCTTTTGATAAATATATAAGAAAAGCATTATGTGGTTTTATCCCATTTGGGTTTCCGCATAATTACTGGTGTACAATGTATTTATTGTGACGTGATGTTGTTTATGATTATATTGCTGATTATATATTGAATGCTAATGATAAACAATTAAATATTGTTGAAGAATAAATTATGGTTAAAAGTACTCTAATTTCTCATTACTGAATAACCCCCCCTCTCAGTAATACAACAATTAGTATCAGAGTAGGTCCTTCAAGAAGAAGTCTAGCCAATGGAAGGAAATAATGGCTCATGCTAGGATTGAGGTACCACAATTTGATTATGAGAACTATGCATTCTGGAGAATAAGAATGAAAACATTTATTCAAGAACAAGGATTCGATGTTTGGTGATCAATAGTGGATGGATACAAAGCACCTTTCACTCCTCCGACAGATAGAGATGGAAATAATATCAAAGAAAATGATTGAAAGGATAGAAACACTATCGAGAATGGTGTGAATCAATAGATACATACCAAGATTATGTAATGTGATTCCTCAAAAGAGATGTGGGATAAACTGAAGACTATCTACAAAGGAGATACGAAAGTTAAGGAAGCCAAACTTTAGATTTTCAGAACCAAGTTTGAACAATTGAAGATGAATGATGATGAAAACATAGCAGCCTGCTTTCTACGAGTCAATGAAATAGTAAATAGTATCAAAGTCTTTGGAGACGAGATAAAGGAACTGGTTGTTGCTAAAAAGGCATTAAGATCACTACCAATGAGGTTTGATTAAAAAAATTTATCTCTAGAGGAAAGAGCGGACCTAGATACAATACCCATGGATGTGTTGTGTTAGCACATTTAAATTTTCAATTTGCGATTTGGCCTAAATTGTTCTTTACAAGGTGATTATGTTAGGTGCATTGAGGTTAAAACCTCCAGGTTCATTTGAGAAAATCTTGCAGCAGGTGGAGGTGGACAAGAAATAAAAAGGAAAGCTTGATTTCTTGTAGAAGCAACAAAAGTTTGAGCTCCTAGAGTTGGTTTTACCCAATTTTACCTTTTTTCCATTTTGATCAATGAAGACCAAGAAAACCCTAAACCTAATTCTAAAGTTGCCATCAATACTTGAAATTGAATATCCTTTTCACTATGTTTTTTTATCAAGGTGGGATCATTATGGTTTCTCAAATCATATTTATACTATGCTACGTTATGGAGTATTTACTTTTGAGTTACAATTAATCAAATTGCAAGTTTCCAAGTTGCGCAGCAAGGGACACTATGCAACTATCCTAGTTATGTTTTGGGCAATGAAACGAGATTTTTCTTGTCAATTTTTTAATTGAAACACTGATCAATTGGAGAATGATGTAAAAATATACCATGATTACATCAACTAACCAGATTATCATACCATTGTGATTCAACCTCATTTTTTGCAGTTTTGAGACAAATTAGGGTTTTGAAGCTTCATGAAGAAATTGATGTTTTGGAGGAAGATAAAGGGGTCCTAAGGCACCCAAGAATCATAATGAAGGTAAATTTCATCATTAGTCACTCATCATATTCATTCAAATCTAAAATAAAGGGGGGAAATATCAAGAGGAGCCTTGCTGCACAACTCGTTGTGCATTTTCTGAAGGTTATTGTTGCGCAACGAACATGCTATGCAACTGTCTAATTATCCATCTTCCATTCTTGAAATATCTTTGAGGTGGTTTTATGTGATTTTTGTATTCAAATTGGCTCATTTTTTATTCCATACTCTTCACATATCCATTCTACTCGAATTCTCTTGAAAACCCCCAAAACATTATCCGTTGCACAAAGTCTGCAGGGCACGCTGCACAAATGATTGTTTTAGCAGTCAACTTCAAGCTCGGTTTCTCAACAATTGGAGAATAATTTTAAAAATGCAAAGAGTATTTTGTCAATAACGGACCCAGTAAAAAAAACCTCTCTCATATTTTCAACATGTGTCATGGTTTGAAATATTCAAACGGATCTTTACAACCTATTTTTTCCATTTTTTAATATTTAATTATTTTCTGTTTAGGTCATTATCTTCAGGCGCAGATCCCTAGAATATGGACAGGATTTTTTGAAACCTAAAATAGGTTTTTCTCAAGAACGAGTTCATATACAAAAACCTCTCTCCATTTTGTAACATATATAATGATTTTGGAGATATGTTGACATCGTTAACCCCTATTTTTCAACAAACTGAGTCCTCTTCTCTAGCAGACAATTCAGATTTTGTTGCCAAATATTTTGTAATTGTAGTTCAATTTAAGATGATAGTTGAAATTAGAATTGGGGGAGGATAGACATACATTTTTTTATATATTTAAGAGCTCTACATGAGATCAGGGTTTGACTTTCATCTGGAGAAGAAAGCTATTGTGTTGTGTATCATTGTTTCTGAATATTTTATGAGTTAATGCAAAAGTACAATATTTTCATGAAGCAGAGATTCATTATGGAGTTGTTAAAAGTGCGTTTATTTCTTTGTTTAATGCTAATTTCATTTTTGTTTATCTCTTCCAGTATTTAACTGAGGATATATTCTTGGAATTCATCTTTACTTGATGCTCCATTCATATAGTAAATACTTGTTTATTTGTTAAAGATCACATGTTCAGAATTCATCTTCATTTTGATGCTTTGTCCATAACATTCTCTCTTTTTATATGATTCCTATAAAATTACATTAAGGATTTATCCTAAGTTAGGTACTCTTTGTGTAATGGGATACTATTTTCTCATTTCTTCCACCATATTAATACTCTTTATTTTCTTAAAAACATCACTTACATTGCCTCTGTTTTCAGAATGTGCATAACTAGTCATTGATAAATATCCTTAAGCTCAAAATTTGACTCCATTTCCTAATTGTCTCTTTCTACATCTTGTCCAACCAACCTTTTAAAAAATCCAACCTTACCTTTTATAAATCCGGCCATTGAGCTTCATTCCAAGTTGTTACACAGTGACAATGAGTAATAGACTTGCAGAGAGATCCCTCTCTGACTGAAAGGGCCAAATTTCAGTCAAAATTTTGGTCTGAAATGGTTACCTATGGGATTTTCTAATACAACCTAGAAAATCATAGAGTGATAACAATTTTCATGGGATACTCACAGCTTATGAGATGGTGACAAAGTAGGACAATCCAATCACAAAGGAAGCAACATTCAAGGCATCTAAAAGGACAAAGAAGAAAGATAAACAGAAGGAAAAGTCATATTGTCGATACAACAATGATTCAAAGGAAGATGAATAAGTGGCTAACTTCGTCAGAAGGTTGAAACCAAGAATCGAAAAATACAAAGGCAAGATTCCATTTTTTTTTTAATTGTGATGGTGTTGGTCATTTTGATAATAAATGTACTTATAAGAAGAAAAAAATAAATGAAGAAGAAGATGACCTTAAAAAGAAAAGGCAAATTCAAAAGGGTAGAAGAAATAAAATGAAGTTTTTCAAGAAAATCCTTTGCATCAAGGAAGACAGTTCCTCATCAGACGAAGATGAAGTCATCAACAACAATACTTCATGGCAATAGTATATTATGATGAATAAATATACAAAGAAAAATATGAAGAGGAAGAAGTCAATTTTTATAGAGAAGAATTGTTGAGTGTCATAGTAGTTATCAAAAGAGAAAACAAGAAAAACAAGTAACTCTAGGAAGAACTAACGAAGAAAGAAGAATCTCGGAACTCCAAACAAGTTGAGAAGATAATCACAAAGCTGAAACTCCAGGCAGAAGAAGACAAGAATATTAAATAAGCACTCAGAGGGAAATTAGAAGAAATAGATAGGACCATTGAAGGCTTGGAAGCTGAGATAGTCACTCTAAAAAAATATCTTCAGAAGAATGACATGCAACAAAACAACACCAGGATATTGGATAAGATCATTAATAGTAAAATACCTTACTAAGAAAAATATGGATTGGGATACAATTAGAAACATATAGAGAAAGGTTCAAGATCTAAAACGACAGAAAAAGAAGCAAAACCAGGAAGCTATGCAAAACATTTCAGAGGTCCCTCGAAAGAAGAAGACAATAAAATTCAAGGGGAATATTAGAGAAAAACGACACCACCTAGAAGATTTAGAAGTCAATATCATTAGAAACCAGAAAGATCTCAAGAATAAGAAGCATTCATAAGAGTGAAACCATTCAGAATATATTCCACTCCCAGGTATCAAACTATTCTTCTTGGTTCGTGTTATTCAGGTTATAATTTTGGGAACAAAGTTGTGAATTGTAGAGCAAATAACAAGAACATAAGCAACAATGAGAGCTATACAATAAATAGGTATCCAAGAAGATCTTCCGAAGAACAGGGTAGAAGCTAGAAAAGATTTAGATCATTAAATGATAAGGTAGAATGCTACAAGTGAATTTTTTTTGGATATATAGATATATATTGCAGACTCATTGTTCCTCCAAGGGAACCAAAGCAGAATATCAATAGTCATAAGCAAGAGATGCAAAGGATATGGATAAGAAAGTAGGATCAATTGAACATTGAAGAATGCAATCTTTCTCTACAAGCTCAACACAAGAAACATGGATTGTATGTTGATAGTGGATGCTCAAAGCACATGACAGGGGATACAGATAGGTTTATGACATTAAAAAAGGAAAGAGATGGATCCGTTTCATTTGGAAATGAAAACTCAACTAGGATTACTGGGAAGGGAACAGTCAAGCTCGAAAGCAAGGATTCCACTACAGAAAATGTTCTATTGGTCGAAGACATGAAACAAAATATGCTAAGTGTAAGTAAAATGTGTGATCATGGACACATGATTGTGCTTGATTCAAAGAAGTGTGAGATAAGGAAATAAGAATCAGGCAAGTTGGTAGCTACAATTGTAAGGATTCCAAGCAACATATATGTTCTAAATGAAATAGGAAAGGAAAGATGTTGCTTAGGAAAGGATGATGAAACTTGGCTCTGGCATAGAAGAATGGGTCACATTAATTTTGATAATCTTGTCAAAGTCAGCAAAAAGGAAGAAAAAAGAGAAATTCCCAAGATCTCGAAGCTAAGAAACATTCTATGCAAGCATTGTCTACAGGGAAAACATACCAAAACAAATTTCAAGTCAAAGGAATACTGCATAACAAAACCACTGGAAATTGTACATACTGATTTGGTTGGATCGACAAGAACAAAAGGATTGAAAGGTGAATATTAATTCATGCTACTAGTTGATGACTACAGCAGAATGACTGCAGTTTTCTTTTTAAACAAGAAGTCATAATCATTCAAAAGATTCAAGAGATACAAAGAGATGGTTGAAACTGAGACATAGTTGAAAATAAAGTGTTTGAGATCAGACAATGGAGGAGAATTTGCATCAAAGGAATTCATGGAATTATGTAGCGGGAATGGGATAAAGAGGCAATTCTCAGTAGCCATGACACCTGAACAAAATGGAGTTGTTGAAAGGAATAACAAAATAGTACATGAAATGGCCAGAACCATGTTAATGGCTTCCAAGTTGACAGATGTGTTTTGGGTACAAGCAATGGATACCACAATTCGCATTCAAAATAAAGGGATGATCAGAAATAATATTGATAAGAATCCATACGAACTATGGAAAGGAAGACCAACAAATGGGAAGTACTTCAGATTTTTCAGAATCAAGTGTTACATCAAAAGGGAAGATGGAAAAATTGGAAAATTTGATTTCTTGAGTTGATAAAGGCATACTAGTTGGGTACTCAAGCAAAAGGAAAGAATACAAATGTTTCAATATGATACTCAATAGAATAGTGGAAATCATCAATGTGACGGTTGATGAGACAGATGGTCGAAAGATAAAACAAAGTAGAAAAAAATTAGTGGAATGGGATCACGAAGAAGATTTGAAAGAAGAAGAAGTAGATGAAGAATCAGATGCAGAAGAAGAGCAACCAGAAGAAGAGAAAGAACAATAGGGCATTCAAGTTCCTCCAAAGACACCCAACATACGAGTGCAGAAGAATCATCCATCAAATTAGATTATTGGAAATAAATATGTAGGATTTGAAACTAGAAGAAGAATCAATTCACCAGAACATCAACATCTAGCACTATTGTGTACAATTGAGCCATGCAATTTTGAAGAATTCAACAAAGATAAACATTGGGTCAAGGCCATGGATGAAGAGTTAAATCAAATAAAGAAGAATGACACATGGGAATTGGTTCCAAGAACAAATAACAAGAATGTCATCGGTACAAAGTGGGTCTTCAGGAAAAAAATGAACGAGGATGGACAGGTTACTAGGAACAAAGCAAGATTGGTATGCAAAGGATACTCTCAAGTTGAAGGTATATATTTTGAAGAGATGTTTTCCCAAGTTTCTAGGATGGAAGAAATCAGACTAATACTAGTTTATGAATGCTCCAAGAATGTTAAATTGCATCAGATGGACATGAAATCAAAATTCCTAATCGAATATCTAGAAGAAAAAGTCTACATTGAGAAACCAGAAGGATTTCAATTATCAGAGAAGGAAAATTATTGTTTTAGATTGAAGAAGGATATATATGTTCTTAAACAAGCCCCCATAGCATGGTATTCGAGACTGGACATATATTTACAACAACAAGAGTTTAGGAAAGGAAATGAAAACAACAATATATTGATTATTGAAGTCTATGTAGATGACATTATCTTCAGAAGTGATGATGATAGGATGAGTCAAAAGTTTTCCAAATACATGCAAAACGAGTTTGAGATTTCCTTGCTTGGTGAGTTAACCTTATTTTTGGGACTAGAGAAATGTCAAAGCAACAAAGATATCTTCATCTCTCAAGAAAATTATATTAGGGAATTGTTGAAGAATTTTGGAATGATAGATTGCAAACCAATCAACACTCCTATGCAGACAAGTTGCAAGTTAAGTAAGGATGATGATTCCAAGGATACAAATTAGATACAATACAAATCTATGATTGGCAGCTTACTTTGTGTGACATCTTCTAGATTGGACGTGATGAAAAAAGTTGGGTAGGTTGCAAGTTTTCAAGCAGGACCAAAGGAATCACATGTTATGGAAGTGAAGAGGACATTCAGATACCTCAAAGTTACATAAGAGTTTGGATTATGGTATCCAAAAGGGAAGGATCTATCTCTTATTTCCTACACAAATGCAGATTGGGTAGGTTTCTTTGATGATAGAAGAAGTAAAAGTGGAGAAGCTTTCTACTTGGGTGAGTTCCTAGTATCATGGCTAAGAAAGAAACAATCATCAATATCTTTGTCCACAACAAAAGAAGAATACATTGCAATAAAAAAAATTTATACTAAGGTTCTTTGGATAAATCATACTTTATAGGATATGCAAGTAAAGTATGATGATCCCATTTCAATACTTTGTGACAACACCAGTGCCATCAGTATTTCAAAGAATCCAATGATGCACTCTAAAATTAAGCACATTATCATCACGTATCACTTCTTATAGGAACATGATACAAAGAAGAACATCAAGCTAGAGTATGTTGGGACAAAGGAGCAGATTGCATATATCTTCACCAAACTGCTTGCAAGGGAACCTTTTGAGTATCTGTGACAAAAACGTAGAGTGGTTTCTAACCCATAGTGATCCACTCAACATCAAGATAAACTGGATAGGGGGAGAGAAACATAATTCTTGAAGAATTTCAAGTAACGAAACCTTTTGAATTCTTTTCATGTATACAACAAGGAATTACACGAAGAAGCACCATGAAGGGAAAATTTCATAGAGTTAGCAGAAGCTTGTAGATAGGAGGATCAACCCCGGATGAGGAGTTCCATTTTACAATGATGTCAAAAGGGGAGAGATAAAGAGTAACACATGGAGATATGGAGGCATGTAGTTAGGGGCAACATGAGCATAAGTATTATCATGCATAAGTGTTACCATGAATTCCAAAGGGGGATATTTTTGGACAATTAGTTGTCATTGATGTCAACGGATATTGGATTGATGTCAAATGATGTGATGGGTTAATTTGGAGAAGTCTCCAAAGTGGTACCCTTATGGAATAGTTCTAATAATGGACCTCACGGGAAGATGCTTTAAATAAGTCTACAAGAAACCCTTAAGCATGGTTAAGAATCCCATAGTTGAATGAGGAATTAGGTCATGAAGGATGGAGTAAATGAAGGAAACTCATTCCTGGATGGATAGTACTCATCGTGCCATTTCCGGTGATTTATGCAATGCCACGTAGTTCCTCATGGTTAGGGAGATATGGCCTTGTAAAGTTAGAATCCCCAAAGAGTGGACAAGCAGCCCCTAGTTTGTTATAAGTCTTCGTCAAAGGGGTAAAGTTGTTGTAACTAGAAAACCCTAGAATCCCTAAATTAAGGAGAGGAGTTACCTAGAACAAGTATATAAACACCTAAAGGAGTCATTCAAAATCACACTCACACACTCATTAATTGATTATCTATCTTGTGAACTAGTGGATTTTTTCTAAGGTTGTGATGACATTTTTCTAAGGTAGCAAAGGAAGGTTGAAGGAGAAAGTCTCAGGGTTTCAACAAACCCTAGTTTCTGAGGTATCTACAGGTTGCATATTATAAGGGCGTGTATGTAAGTGATATGCAGTGAAGGAAATCATGAATATCCACGAGTTGTAGAACAGAAGGTCACATATCTGTGAAAAGCTAATGAAGGTTTGAATAGATGTTGGTACCAGGTCCCTAGAATTTGAAAGCAAGTTCACGGGTCAGAATTCTATAGGTTCAGGTCAACTATAAAAGTTTTGGTATGGTTATTAGTTTGTTTTGATGCTTATATTTTCTTATGATGTTTTTCATGATTGAGACATTCTTGGTATGGTTGGTATTGTACTTGGATATGGTATATGCTCTTTAATTGGCTGAGTGAGCAACACTCTTATGTATGTTACAACATTGATATGGTTCTTATATATCACATCTTTGAGTTGATTGTATATGGTTGAGGGATATCCATGTTGTATGGTGATGTATGCATGAGGGACATGCATAGGATATTTGAGATACTTCATTGATGAGATGGTATATATCTTCATATGGTTGATGATATGGTATATGGCACAAGTTGTACATTGTTGATGCTTTAGTTCATGACTCACTATTCATTGTTGTTGTATCTTTTGGTTTATGATTGATGCATGATATAGTATGTATATTGGTATACACTTAATGCATGGTATGGTACAGGGATAGTTCGTTGATGAGCAGATACAGGTTGATGTGATAGTGACAGAGACAGTGACAGAGAAAGAGTGACAGTGACAGTGGTAGTGACAGAGGCAAAGTTTTTGATAACAATAATTAGTCTACATTTATATTACAGGGTGGTTGGATGGGGAAAGAAAATTTGGTTGTAGCCACCTTCTAGTTGTAGCCAAAGAGCCTAGGGAGTTGTAGCCTCCCTCTGGTTGGAGCCAGAGAATTAGAGAGTTGTATCTTCCTTTAGGTTGGAGCCAGAGAATCAGGGAGTTGTAGCTTCCTTTAGGTTGGATCCTTAGAATAGGGGGTTGGAGCCTCCTTCCACTTGTAGCTGGAGAATCTGTAGTTGGTGCTTCCAAAGAATGTTTTCTTTCTATAAATATATAAAAAAATCATTCCATGGTTTTCTCTCATGTGGGTTTCCACATAAATATTGGTGTACTATGTATCTATTGTGATGTGATGTTGTTTATGATTATATTGTTGATGATATATTGAATGCTAATGATAAACTGTTGAATATTTTTGAAGAATAAACTATGGTTAAAAGTACTATAACTGCTCATTATTGATTCACCCCCCTCTTAGTAATCCAACACTCAACATATACTATAATACCCCTAGGACGAACCCTAACTGTAAATGTAAATACAAATATACATAGGCTGGTGAGCCAGGATGCAGAAAGAACAAGTATGTCTGTGATATAAGTATAAATGTATTCACATGAAAATATTAATGGGAAATACATCCTTGCATGAAAACCAATTAGGTAAAAGAGTATGGGGGAATAAAATCCACCAATTAGGGAAAGGGGGATAAATGTTAAGGCTAAGGGGATAAAATAGGGAGATTAAGCTAAAGAGGAATATTATATTAATATTCCTTAAAGTACAAATTATGGATAGTTATTTTTTTATCATAAGTTCTAAGGATGGGGAAAAATGGGCCAAAGTAGCTCTCAACCTAACAAGTGTCAAGTTGGGCACATGCATACAAAGAGCATGGACTTAGTGCAATTGCCAATATTTGGCCATTCATTCCATCATTCATCCATTCTTGCAGTCACAGATTTCAGTCTGCCCACCGTATCTCTCTTTTAGGAGCAACGCACATGTACCTTACCCTAGCTTGTACCAATCATGTATCTATTCCTATACTTGGTGAACTGAAGATATGGATTGTCAGGCCCATGAGAAACTCTTTTTGGGTAAGCTACGTGTTGGGATTTTCTTTCCCGAAGGTGCCAAACTGGAGCCACAGGGATCTGATACTTCTTATTCAACGTGTTGTTGAAGCTCTGTAAAGGAAATGGGAAGCCAA
This sequence comes from Picea sitchensis, assembly GCA_010110895.2. NCBI lineage: Eukaryota > Viridiplantae > Streptophyta > Pinopsida > Pinales > Pinaceae > Picea > Picea sitchensis. The sequence continues at coordinate 93,001 of SNQJ01S0045230.1, read as the reverse complement.
AGGGATGTTGAGAAGATAAGGGGAACATTTCCTGAGGTGGGATAGGCATGTGGAGAATGAGGGACTGTAGGTTGTCAGATTGAGTTGGCACCTGTGAGAGAATTTTTTCGATTTTTTTGAGATACATCAACCTGGTTAATAATTCCTTTTCCTGGGTGGAGTTTAGTCCCATCTCGGGGTGACCCACTACTGAGACTGCTGAGTAGCATGGTCTAAGAATAGGAGGATTGTTGTTGATTTAGGCTGGTTGTCATTGATGTAAACCCTTGAAGAAAGCCCCGTAGCATAAAGGTTTGGGTAATGGACCCAAGATTGTTTGATGTAAATATGACTCATTATTGTTTTGTCATGGTTGATAAGAAGTAAATATGTATGAACTCCAAAGTGGTCCCCTTATGGTGAAAGACCTCACGGGAAGACGATTTGTGGAGTAAGAGAACTCATGCTTAATTGTGGAATAATGAGATGAAGGACAATGAATTTATCAGGGAAAATATCCTAGATGGATAGTTCTTGTCATGCCATTTCTGGTGGTATGTATAACATCACATGACTCCTCACGGTTAGAGAGTTATGACCATGTGAAGTTGGAGAACCCAGGTTTGGGTAATGGACCCAAGTTTGTCTGATGGATAACGATATGATTTTTGCTATATTTTAAGGTAATACTATTCTATATGGATAGTACATGCCATTCCATTTCTGGTGGTATGTGGAATATCACATAACTCCTCACGTTTTGAGAATTATGGCCTTACGAAGTTGGAGGACCCTCATATGTCATCTAGAATCCCCAAAAGGTCAAAGTAGTCAAAGTGGTTTAAGAGATTTTAAAAGGTAAATAATAAAGTGAAGTGATGAGTGTATTATAATTCAAATTGAATAAAAAATAAATTATTTTAATAATAAATTTAATGGAGAAATTAGAAGTGGGTTAACCCTAAACTAAGGAAAGTGGGCCAAGTGACCTAGAAGATGTTTTTAAGGAAGCTACTTGGAGAGTATAAATAAGAGGAAAGGCTCTCTCATTTTAATCACACTTGATCATATTGAATATCTATAGGTGTATGAGGTAACCAAGGATATCTAAGCCTAATTTCTAAAGGAAGGTGAAGAAAACAAGGCCGAAATGCAAGGAAGGATAAATTCTTTTGATGGTGCTTTCTAAGGTATGTTATTTACAGGTCATCTCACCATTTTCGCTATAAATTGTTTTCTATAATGATTCAGACTGTGAAATTGCTATGAAATTGAGAGAACATACCCAAATATCTATGGTAAAAAATTCCTCTTGTGGGTCATTTTATTTTGGGAGTTACACTCCGTGAAAAATAGGGTTTGTGGCTAGTCTTGAAACTAGTCAAAAACAAATGTTTCGGGTAAAAACGTCATAACTTATTCATAACAGATCCAAATTCAGTGATACCAAATGTGTTGGATAGGGTACAGTCTTTAGTATTCTATGTAACAGTTTTAGATCAATTCAATGAATATTTTGTACAGGGAACACTCTACAAGGTAGCTCTCTAGAATACGTCAGAATTTAGAAAGGTATGCCATTTTTGCTATAACTCCTTTTGTGAGAGATTCCAAGTAGTGACACCTGGAGGAATTTCATAAAACACACTTAATAACACTTTATATCATTTTCATATATTTATACAATACAGGTTCAAAGTTATGATTACTTCAAGTTAGGGTGGTTGACTAATCCAAAACTAGGCATGTGAGACTAAAGAGAAGTTTGATGAAAATGCTAGTCTCTTGTTGTTAAAGTTAAAGAAGGTTTGCAGGAATGTGATCATATACACCAGGTCTATTACAAAGATACAAATAATATTTGGATGATGAAATTGATGAGGGCTTTTGGTTGAGGTACATATTGAGTACATGGTTGAGACAAGTAGTTGATGAGTTGACACACAGATAAGGCGTATAATTGATGATGTTGGTACATATTGATGAGTCATAGTTGATGAGTAGTTGATATATGATTGGTACATACTTGGTACATGGTTGGAGGAACTTGTTAGTAGTATTGTTGACATATGGTTTATGGATGATGCAATATACTTGTATTATCATAAGCACATATTGATCTTGGTGATGATTATGAGTTTTTGTGTTATACTTGGTTGATGCACATCTTTGAGAGTTGTCTTGGTGATTGATATTGGTGAGTAGATCTGATTTGGTTGATAAAATTGATGAGACAAGTGGTTGTGATAGGTTGCTTGGACAATTTGTCGTGAAAAGTTTTTGTGATAGGTTATTTATACAGGTTTGGTGCATGGTTGATGCACTTGTTCATGGTACAGGTTGAGGTACAGGTTGGTGCATGGTTGATGCACTTGTTTATGGCACAGGTCGATTACAGTTTGGTTGGTAGAGGTTGGTGCATGGTTGATGCACTTTTTTATGGTACAGGTTGATATCATATTGAGGTATAGGTTGGTGCATGGTTGATGCAATTGTTCATGGTATAGGTTGATTACAGGTTGAGGTACAGTTTGGTGCATGGTTGATGAACTTGTTTATGGTATAGGTTGATTACAGGCTGAGGTACAGGTTGATGCATGGTACAAGGTTTTTGGTACAAGTTTACAACAGTATATGTCACAGTGATAGTGTGACAGTGGTTCCATCATTATACTTCTACTTCAGGGCGGTTGGATGGCGCAAGGACAGGTGGTTGTAGCCACCTTTCGGTTGTAGCTGGAGAACATAGGGGGTTGTAGCCAGAGAATTGGGGATATGGAGCTTCCCTTAGGTCGTATCTTGAGAAAATAGGGGGTTGGAGCCTCCTTCCAGTTGCAGCTGGAAAACAAAGGAAGTTGTTGCTTCCAATGAATGTAATTCTTCAAGACATATAAGAAAAAACATTCTGTGGTTTTCTCCCACTTTGGGTTTCTACGTAAAACACTAGTGTACTGTGTATGTTTATGACTATTCATTTGTTCATTGTTTATTTAATCTGCAGTTATTGGATGATAATGCTACATTGATATAGCACTTGGATTATATGGTTAAAAAGGATTAAATTTATCTATTATTGATTCACCCCCCTCTCAGTAATCCAACAATTGGTATCAGAGCGAGGCTCCTTCAGGAAACAGTTTAACCACTGGAAGGATATCATGGATTATTCTGGGAATGGAGTACCAATGTTTAATGGTCAGAATGGTTTTAAGTATGAGATGTGGAGTAGAAGGATGGAAGTATTTTTACAAGAACATGGACATTATATTTGGCTATCATTTGTTACATGATATGATAGTTCAAAAAGGGAAAAGACTGCAACCAAGAAGGAATTGAAGAAGAATAACACAATAGAAATGGATTTCATTTGGGAAGGATTACCTAAACCGGTAAGAGAAAAGGTTGGTAAATGTTCATCAACCAAAGAACTTTGGGATAAGTTACATGAAATATATTCTTCACCCATCGCAGATTCAAAAAATGCCAAAGAATATGCAGATACAGAACAAGAAGAAAGATGTTCATCATGTCAGACAGATTCAGAAGAGGAAGAGTATGATGAAGAATAAGTTGATTACAAAGAAAAATTGATCAGTGCAATTAAATATCTTAGGAAAAAAAGAGAAGAAGACAATTCATCCAAGAAAGAATTGATGAAGAAAAAACAAAGTGTTCAAGGTTCTGAAAAGGATCAGTAGGTCATCAAGAATTTAAGAGCTCAACTAGAAGAGGTCAGAAGAATTGAAGAACTCTATAATATCAAAAGAAATGTTTAGAAGCCAACATAGAAACAAAAGAGGAAGAACCAGAAAAGAGAGAAAATATACTGATGGATCATCTCAAGAAAAGAACCAATGACTTAAACAAACTTGAGGAAGAGTTTGGTCAAGAAGAGAAAAGACTAGAAGAAGAAATAATTACATTGAAAATCCAACTTGAAGAAGAAAATAGAACAGAAGAGGCCATGAAGTCTCAAATAATGAAGAAAGAAGAAGAGGTTGAGAATCTTGAAGAAGAAGTTGTCACACTAAGAGTCAAAATTGTCAAGCTCAACAAGAACGTTGAAGAGACAGAAACATCCACATCAATTTTAGAGAATGAAGAGAAGCACTCTACATTGCTAGAAAAGAAGAATGAAGAAAATAAAAAGAG
>SNQJ01S0045230.1:62084-85608 GCA_010110895.2 Picea sitchensis | reverse complement strand
TGAGGTGTATAGTTGATGATGTTGGTACATATTGATGAGTCATAGTTGATGAGTAGTTGATACATGATTGGTACATACTTGGTACATGGTTGCAGGCACTTTTTAGTAGTATTGTTGACACATGGTTTATGGATGATGTAGCATACTTGTATTATCAGAAGCACATATTGATCTTGGTGATGATTATGATTTGTTGTGTTATATTTGGTTGATGTACATATTTGAGATTTGTCTTGGGGATTGATATTGGTGAGTAGATCTGATTTGGTTGATAAAATTGATGAGACAGGTTGTTGTGATAAGTTGTTTGGACAAGTTGTTGTGACAGGTTGTTGTGACAGGTTATTTGTACAGGTTTGTTGCATGGTTGATGCAATTGTTCATGGTACAGGTTGCGGTACAGGTTGGTGCATGGTTGATGCACTTGTTTATGGTACAGGTTGATTACAGGTTGGTTGGTAGAGGTTGGTGCATAGTTGATGCACTTGTTTATGGTACAAGTTTATTACAGGTTGAGGTATAGGTTTGATCCAGATTTTATGAGAAGAACAAAATGAATACAGATTATTAATAGGTGCTTAACACAAAATAACAGAGATACAATAAAATTGGTTTTCTATTCAATAACGAAATAAGTTGAAACTGTAAAATGCAGTTGAAAGAAGCTTGCTGGAATGGTGGTGGCTTATCTCTGAGAAGAGATGTGATGGCTGTGCGCATTCACAAGAAGAAGATTACCATGAGGATTTGAAGGCCTTTTTACAATAAACAAGAATGCCAAAAACCCTAGACATCCAAAAACCTAACCCTAGGAGATGAAGCACCAAAAGTCATGTGGGCCCCATTTGGGTAAGTTAGTACATCAACTTCCCGGGGTCGTAACTTTTGCATACGATATATGTTTTAGGCATGTGATAGCCCATTGGAAAGGTATTGTCGAGGAGATTCATTTTGGGGGATCAATCATGCACTCATATATAATTGAGTAGCTCTATCTTGAAAACCTTCATTTAGGCCCTCAAAATGGCCCCGGAAGTTAAAACTACTAAAAATAGTAAATTGCCAAAATTTTCAAACAACTGTTTTGAGCCAGTTGGAAAAGGTGGGTGGCCACCGATATCCATCTGGATCAATCCTCCCTCCTTAGGAAGAAATGGTCTCCATTGCATTGAGGTCCCCCATTAGATGAGGAAATGTTTGTTGAATTTGGCCCTAGGTGAGCCACTTTCCTTGGTGCAGGAGTTTCCCTGCTTTTACGACTTGATAAAGCTGGATCCTTTGTTGTCAAGTTCCCTTGATATGTGTGTCCATAATCTAATCATTGGATGCCTATTGTATGTAGTTATATTTGATCTCTATTGTTGTCAGTTGTTTTGCTACTTCTGAGGTGTCCAATAATGGTGGGAAATAAGGGTGAAGGAGATCCATGTTGAACACTGGGTGCAGGCCAAGGAAGGGAGGAATGTTGAGCTCAAAATAATTATCCCTTGCAGCCTTGGTGATAGTGTATGACCCATAACGGAGTGGGAGAAGCTTACGATGGGGTCTTATAAGGAGTTATTTCTGCAAGTGAAACCAAACTTTGTCTCCCACCTGAAACTTATGTGGCGCCCGATGTTGATCATGGCGTTGTTTGTACTTGTCATTGGACTTCTATAGGATATCCTGAACCTGTTGGCGAATGTGTTGGATCCTCTCAATGAACCGGGTGGCTTTGTTAGCTTCAGTTGGAGTAGGAAATGAGTCGGTCAAGGTGACCGCAAGGGAAAGTGCAACATCTATGGGACCCAATGGTTGGAATCCCAACCCCACCTGAAAGGGTCTGTCGCTAGTTGAGCTATGCAGGGATCAATTGTAGCTATACTGGACATAGGGAAGGCTCTCATCCCATGTGCAAGGGTTCTTTGAATTATGCATGCGAAGGATATGCACAATCATTCGATTTACAACCTCGGTTTGGCCATCTGTTTGGGGGTGGAAGGTCGTTGATTTGGTGAGCTTGGTGTCCAACAGTGACTAGAGGCTCGACCAGAATGTGCTGAGAAATCAACTATCTTGATTTGAGACAATGGTTTGTGGGATTCCAAAATGTACCTATACACGTTCAAAGAATACCTTGGCAGTGGCCTCTGCTATGATTCTCTTCTTGTAGGCAACCAAAATCGCCATATTAGAAAAGAGATCAACAACCAAAAAAACACAGTCATTTCCCTGCTTGGTGGATGGGAGGCCTGACTTGTAGTCCATTAAGATAGATTCCCATGACCTATCAGGAGTAGGAAGAGGGTTTTACAAGCCCTGTTTCTTAGTGGTCATTTTGGCAATAACACAGGCAGTGCATGACTTGATATACTTGTTGACCTCTTATCAAAGTTTCATCCAGTAGAAATTTTTCTATAGCATTTCCATTGTCTTTTCGACATCGAAGTGTCCTGCCACTTGACTGTAGTGGGATTCCCAGATTAGCTTCGCTCGCTCACTTGATGGAACACAGATATGGCCCAGAAGACACAAAAACCAATCCTGAAGATGGAAATTATCGTCAACTCTATTTCCAACCAACATTTGCTAGGTGGTGGAAAAGTCAGGGTTTGTCTCGTAGAGTTGGGGCCATCCAGATGTCTCATGGCTACAAGATTCTAGCACCGTGATGAGTGCCACGACTGGCGGTCTGCTAAGGCAATCAACGACGTGATTGGTGCTTCTTGTTTCATACTTGATGTTGAGGTGGAATTGCTGCAAGTATGTGGACCACTTTTGATGGCGGTCATTCTACACTTTTCCCTGTGTCTGCATGAATTGCAGTAGCTTATGATCAGTGTGGATGACTATCTCCTTCCCAAGAATGTAATGTTTCCACTGGCGGCAGGCTTGTACAATAGAGTACATTTCTTTGTCATAAGTAGGGTACTTACAGACAGTATCTGACAGTGTCTCACTATGATAAGCCACGGGGTAGCCGTGCTGAGTGAGAACGGTGCCCACAACATAGTTTGAAGCATCTATCTAGATTTAAAAGGGATGTTGTAGGTTTGGTAGTGAAAGTACTGGGGCTGAGCATAAGCGTTTCTTCAAATCATCGAACGCTTGTTGTTGGGACCAGCCCCATGCAAATTTCGCCTTACCACCACCCCTGTTTATTTGGTTGAGGGCCCATGCAATATGGGAGAATCTCAACACGAACCTGCAGTAGAAATTGGCAAGGCCCAAGAAGATATGAAGCTCAATGAGTGTTTTTGGGGTTGGCTAGTCACGGATGACTTGGATGTTGGCTGGATCCACATGTACACCATGTTGATCAATGATGTAGCCCAGGTAATGGACCCTATCCATGCCGAAGGAGCATTTTTCCAAGTTGGCATATAGCTTGTGTTGTTGCAGGGTGTGCAGAACCTGTAGAATATGCTACAAGTGTTCGGCCCACGTCTTGTTGTAAATTATAATGTCATCCAGATACACCACTACAAAAGTATTGGTGAATGGTCGCAGGATATCATCCATCATCCTCATGAAATTGGTTGGAGCATTTGTCAAACCAAAAGGCATGACCAACCATTCAAAAAGGCCTTCCTTTGACTTGAAGGCAGTCTTCCATACATCTGTCTATTCTATAGGGACTTGGTGGTAGCCAGACTTCAGATCAATCTTACTGAAGTATTTGGCCTCTGTGATTTGATCAAGAAGGTCATCGATTCGGGGAATTGGGTAATGGTTTCTGACTGTGATTTTATTCAGAGCCCGATAATCAATATAGAGTCGCCATGTTCCATCTTTCTTCTGTACCAACATGATTGGGCTCCCACAAGGTGATGATCTGGGATTGATGTGCCCCTTGTGGATCAGTTCTTGGATCTGTCGCTTGATCTCCTCATTCTCTAACAAAGAGCGGTGATAGACTGGCCCATTGGGTAGCGGTGCGTCGGGGGTTAGATCGATTGGGTGCTTGACTTGACAATGCAGATGTACCCCTGTAGGTGAGGAGAAGATATCCGAGTATTCTTCCATGACCTTGTCTACTTTATTCTGTTGTGTGGAGAGGTCGGTCGTAGAGACCCTGGATGTGGTTGTGATCTTTTTCTTATTCTGAGAGCGAATCACGAAGAAGACAAAATTCCCCATCTGAGAGATGACCTTCCTGCATTGCTTAACAGATATCAAGGAAATAACATTAGGTGGGACTACATCAGGTATCCTGTACAATTTCCTGTTCAAAGTAATAATAACAATATGAGGCCTAGACTCATATACAACATGATGTTTCCATAAATAAGGTTGGCCCAAAATAACATCACAAACTTTGAGAGGAGAAACATCACATAATACCTCATCTTTGAATGGATTTATGTCATACGACAGTTGAAACTATTGGCTGACGTGGAGATCGACTCCTTGGTAGAGCCATCCAATGGTGTAGGGTTGTGGGTGCGGCATTGTTGGTAGGGTGAGCCACTTGATGACCTCTACTGAGATGAGGTTCTTCTGGCTACTGCTATCAACAATGAAGTGCAGCGGGGTGCCTTTTACCCACATCTATAAATGGAAGAGGCACTCTCCTTCTTCTACCTTGTCTACTTCACCAGGCTGGAGCTTGGTGGTATTAACAGTGGCACTGGGTTCCACATCAATCATCCATCTTCCCCTTTATGGTTCTGGATCAAAGTCAAAATCCACATATGATTCAGAGGCTTTCACTTCGGCCACCAATGACTGCTTTGAGCGTCTGTAAGCACTTTTATGCCAAGGGCTCTTATGGAAGTTGCACCACTTCCTGGTATCTTTCTCTCTCTTTCCGGTGTCCTTATTTTCTTGTGGCTTGGACTGGTTGTACTGATACTATCCATATTTTCTCTCTTCTTTTTTCTGTGGGTTGGGGCCGCCCTTTCCCGACCCAAATTGCCAGGTCTTTTGTTTGAGCTTCTGCTCGATTTTGACGGCATATCGGTAGGCCGCACCCAAGGATGAGATGTCCAGAAATTCCATTTCGATATGGATGTATCTATGAAGAGAACCACAATACTTGAGCACCATATGTCACTCTGAATCTTTGATACCCATCTTGGTGTGCAAGGTATGGAAGATATTTGTGAAATCTAGCACTGCTTGGCCTCTTTTTTGATGCAGTGTGGTCCATTTGGTATACAAGTCGTCATAACTTCTAAAACAGTAGTATTGTTCCTTAATAGAATCCCCAAAGGATTCTCAGGTGGTCGTGACTGAATGAGGTTTCCTTTGTTTCCTTTTTCTCACAGAAAGTTTCCCACCAATATTTGACATGGGGAACAGCTTTGAGGAGCGCAAAAGTAATCTTTTCTCTATTCAAAAAGTTATGGATAGAAAAATAACCTTCTAGTAGATTCAACCACTTGTCTATAACATCTATGTCTATATGACCTTCAAATATAGGAATATCGAAGTTTATTTGTACCTTGAAGGGGGCAATGCCTCTATTCAAAGAATATGCATCGCCTGTTGGTAGTCGTTGAAGGATTTGCGTGAAACTATCCATCATCTCATTCGTTTGTTGTGTGAGGGATTCCTCAATCAATAGCTTGGAAGGATCTCCTATCCTATCATATTTATTTTCTCCTACCATGAGAGGTCACTTGGGCGTGCGAGAGCTTCTGTCCTCAAGAGAAATAATCTTGAGACCCAACTATTTGTACTCTGACCTCGTTGGGGACATGCATTAAGATGACAAGGAGCAGACTTCTCTGATACCATTGATCCATATTTTATGAGAAGAATGAAATGAATAAAGATTATTAACAGGTGCTTAACACAAAATAACAGACATACAATAAAACTTGTTTTCTATTCAATAACGAAATAAGTTGAAATTGTAAAATGCAGCGGAAACAAGCTTGCTGGAATGGTGGCGGCTTATCTTTGAGAAAAGATGTGACAGCTACGCGCATTCACAAGAAGAAGTTTACAATGAGTCTCTTAAGGAATTTTTATAATAAACAAGAATTTCCAAAACCCTAGACATCCAAAAACCTAACCCTAAGAGATGAAGCGCCAAAATTCATGTGGGCCCTGTTTGGGTAAGTTAGTACATCAACTTCCCGGGGTCGTAACGTTTGCATACGATCTCCATTTTAGGAGTGTGATAGCCCGTTGGAAAGGTATCATCAAGGAGATTCATTTTGGGGCCTCAATCATTCCTTTGGATATAATTGAGGAGCTCGATCCCAAAAACCCTTCATTTAGGCCCTCAAAATGGCCACTAATATCCATTTGGATCAAGGTTGGTGCATGGTTGATGCACTTGTTTATGGTACAGGTTGATTACAGTATGAGGTGCAGGTTGGTGCATGGTTTATGCAGTTGTTTATGGTACAGGTTGATTACAGGTCGGTTGGTACTGGTTGGTTCATGGTTGATGCACTTGTTTATGGTACAGGTTGATTACAAGTTGATGCATGGTACAGTTTGATTGGTACAGGTTTATAGTGGTATATCTCACAGTGATAGTGTGACAATGGTTCCATCATTCTACTTCTACTTCAAGGTAGTTGGACGGGGCAAGGAAAGGTGGTTTTAGCCACCTTTCGGTTGTAGCCGGAGAACATAAATTATAATTCAAATTGAATACAAAATAAATTATTTCAATAATAATTTTAATGGAGAAATTAGAAGTGGGTTAACCCTAAAATAAGGAAAGTGGACCAAGTGACCTAGAAGATGTTTTTAAGGAAGCTACTTAGAGAGTATAAATAAGAGGAAAGACTCTCTCATTTTAATAACACTTGAGAATATTGAATATCTATAGGTGTCTGAGGTAACCAAGGATATCTAAGCCTAATTTATGAGGGAAGGTGAAGAAAGAAAGCCGAAATGTAAGGAAGGATAAATTCTTTTATGGTGCTTTCTAAGGTATGTTATTTATAGATCATCTCACCATTTTAGCTATAAATGTTTTTCTATAATGATTTAGACCGTGAAATTGCTATTCCATTGAGCAAACATACCCATTTACCTGTGGTAAACAATTCCTCTTGCGGGTCATTGTAATTTGGGAGTTACACTCTATGGGAAATAGGGTTTGTGGCTAGTCCTGAAACTAGTAAAAAACAAGTGTTTTGGGTAAAAATGTCATAACTTCTTCATAATAGATCCAAATTAACTGAGACCAAATTTTTGGTTAGGGTACTATCTTTAGTGTTCTGTGTAATAGTTTCATATCAATTCAATGAATATTTCATGCGGGGCATGCTCTACAAGGTCGCTCTCTAGAATAAGCCAGAATTCAGCAAGGTATGTCATTTTTTGCTATAAATCCTTTTCTGAGAGGTTCCAAGTAGTGACACCTAGAGGAATTTCATAAAACAAACTTAAGAACATTGTGTATCAGTTTCAGATATTTATACATTACATGTTCAAAGTTATTATTACTTCAAGTTAGGGTTGTTGACTAATCCAAAACTAGGCATGTGAGATGAAAGAAAAGTTTGATGAAAACGTTAGTCTATTGTTGTTAAAGTTAAGGAAGGTTTGGAGGAATGTGATCATATACACTAGGTCTATTATAGAGCTAAAAATCAGATTTGGATGATGAAATTGATGAGGGCTTTTGGTTGAGGTACATATTGTGTACATGGTTGAGACAAGTAGTTGATGATTTGGCACATACATGAGGTGTATAGTTGATGATGTTGGTACATATTGATGAGTCATAGTTGATGAGTAGTTGATACATGATTGATACATACTTGGTACATGGTTGGAGGCACTTGTTAGTAGTATTGTTGACACATGGTTTATGGTTTATGGATGATGTAGCATACTTGTATTATCAGAAGCACATACTGATCTTGGTGATGATTATGAGTTTTTGTGTTATACTTGGTTGATGTACATCTTTGAGATTTGTCTTGGTGATTGATATTGGTGAGTAGATCTAATTTGGTTGATAAAATTGATGATACAGGTTGTTGTGATAGGTTATTTTTACAGGTTTGGTGCATGGTTAATGCACTTGTTCATGGTACAAGTTGAGCTACAGGTTGGTGCATGGTTGATGCACTTGTTTATGGTACAGGTTGATTACAATTTGGTTGGTAGAGGTTGGTGCACTTTTTTATAGTACAGGTTGATTATAGGTTGAGGTACAGGTTGGTGCATGGTTGATGCACTTGTTTATGGTACAGGTTGAGGTACATGTTGGTGCATGGTTGATGCACTTGTTTATGGTACAAGTTTATTGCAAGTCGGTTGGTATAGATTGGTGCATGGTTGATGCACTTGTTTATGGTACATGTTGATTACAAGTTGAGGTACAAGTTTGTTGACGAGCGAAATTGACCGTCCGTCAATTGGAAGAACGAGTCCGGTCCGGGGTTGTCTAATTAACCCAAGTCGTTTGGTATGACTCACTCTGACGGGTTTAATGGCTTCGTTGGCCAATCTAAAGTCCTAAAAGAAAGAAATAAATAAATAAAAGAAATGAAATAGCTAACTAATTACTATATGCTAATATATATATATATATATATATATATATATATATATAACTATTTTAAGTAATATTTACAAAACAGATCTTTTTCTCTAATTTATGTACATTTTATACAATTTGTGAGTTTTGATCTAAACTCACGAAAATCTATGAAAATATGGTTCTAAAAATAGATAAAGAAGACAAAATAAACTATCTCTTTTGTTTTTCATTTTTTATCTCTATGTATCTATAAGATTAAATATCAAACATACTATGGACGAAGAATATGTAGACGGTGAAAACCAGACCACATATAAGAGTTTCGAAAATAAACAAACAAATAAAAGAAACAAACTAACCTATTGATGAGTTGATGAACATGCATCCGACATCTGTATGATCATGAATCATCCATCCAGTCTGTCCACGAGACAAATCTGCAGTGAACCTTTACGCTGTATGGAATAAATGCCTAACAGTATATCGACTGCTGGATTTTAATAATAGAAAGACGGGATGCAAATAATAAATGTGATATTTATGACTGCAGGAAATTACACATAAGATAAATCTAGCAGTAATAACCTACTTTTAATCAATCAACAAGATTAAGATAAACCTTATCATTTGAATTGAACGATCAATCACTATTTTCATATAACTGAAAACAGAAAATTGTGGACTGTATGAAAGAAATTATCTTGACGATATAATAATTACTGAAGACAAAAGCTATCAATAATTATCGAATTACCAAGATAAACAAACCATAGACAACAACAATATTTACAGATAGATAAAGAAGAAATGTAAACATAAGTTCTTTCCAAATTCATGTATAAGTTGTCCACAATTAGCCTCAAGCCAAGATGATTTGATTACAAAAAATAATGAGTTTTTAAAGCCTTCAGAAAGGTAATTGTTTCATCCTATGAGATCAGATATTGATTACAAAAATAAAAGGGGGATATAAACATCGAGATCATACTAAATCTTCTAAAGCTAAAAAAGTTTATTTCTGTTTATACAGAAATGTATCATAGATATGGCTAACAAGCCTAAAAAATGCTTCAAATCACCTGGTAACCATGAAATCCTAGATATCCTGAAAAGAAAAGAAAAAATAGAGAAACTTAGAAATATGTTTAACCATTATTTTGTAAATTTCGAATTAGAATAACTGGCTACATAATCTGTTGATTTTGTAGCTAGTTTATTTTAGTAATGAAATCCAATTTATTCAATGAATAAAACAATCTAATTTATTTAATGAATAACCCTATTTTAAGATAAAAGAAATCTTACCTCTAACTGTAAAATCAAATCATATCAGATGATCTCAGAATTTATTATTGTTGTTGTAGTCTCAACGTTTTTTAATATCACATTCCCTGTAGTCTTCATACATTTTCATTTTCTTCGAATGACAGACTCAAGCCTATGATTTTCATTTGTTAAGGCACCGACCTGGTCAGTGAGAGCTTTAATTTGTGTCTGTAAAATAGGTATATCAGTGTAGTATTTATCAATCCAGAATAGGCAAGCCTCACATTGCAACTAAGTGATGGTCCCTTGGGAATAACCACGATTGTGAACCGGAGCATCTCCAACATGGATTGTAGATTTATTACCCAACTTAATACTAGGAAACCCTTCACTATGTTTCAGACAAGGTGGTAGATTTTCCACGAAGTTGTAAAGTTGATCGAGGTGTGGTTGGAACGAAAGAGGGTCTTCTTCAGTGAGAAATCTATAAATTTAGGAATCCGAACTCTCATGGATCTTGATCATCTTGATCGAGCTCGCATGAGGGTTCGACTTGTTTCAAAGCTTCCTCGAAATTAACCTTCCAACTCTCTTATTTTTAAAACTCAAATCAACATCACCTTTAGACGTCTTGCCTGTAGGTCTGTTTGAATTTTTGACAGAGTTATTAGGCTGTGTAGCTTGCTCATGGGCCTACTCAACAACTTTTGGGTCGGGTAAAGGCTTACTATGGGTGGTCGTAACACGGGCCTGGGTAGGTGGGGCGGGCATTGTAGGATAGACCAAGGTTTCCTCCATCACAGGCTTTTCAACCGCTTCAGCATTGGGGTTAGCGAAACCATTTTTGGTTAAAAGTGAATCCCAATCATCGTTCTACAACTTCAATTGATGTGCAAGCATAATTTTTATTAAACCATGGTGGAAAAGACTCGAATCTAAACGTTTCTTTTTGTACCTCTTAGCCATTTTGTAAAGGCTCCTCCATAGATAATAAGGCACGTTTAAAGGAAACCCTATGAAAATCATGAGCAGACGCAAATGATAAAGAAACACAAGACCAAAGCGACCTTCACAACTGATAAATTGTTTCAACACTGCAAGCAGACCGTGCCATCGGGCTTTTAGTAAGGAGATTGGCATACCTTTTTCACAGCCATTGATCTTTCGAGATGTAAAGAAAAGACTCCAAGGAACCTCTTCTACCTTAGCATTCTTGAACCACCTCTGACCACTCGCAGGGAGTCCTGTATTTTGGCTTAAAAATTCCTCTATGACTTTGAGTTGAATGTCCCCCACCTTAGCTCTACATCCATCGAATGAGAAAGTGAATTCCTGAGCAGTCTGTAGGTTGAAACCCTGGAATTTTCCAAGGAAAACGAGCCAACCATTACCCTCGAGATCCTCTCTGGCATCGTCGCATAGGAGAAAGGTATGAGTTCTGTTAGGTTCGACTCTAACAACTGGAGCCATTTCAACATCACAGGAAATCACCCAAACAATGCATAATGATGGTTTGTAAGAGCAGACAAGAGGTATACTCCAGGCCCGAAAAACATCAACAGTCTATGGCATATGAGAAAAAAATTCATAACAAAAAGATAGGCATTGTTTGAAATGAATGCAAGGGGTGTTGCAAAGCTGAAGACCAAGCTTCGAAATGATGGGCTGATTGTAATCATATTTCCACCTCTCATAAAGTACAAGCCAGGACCAGAGCATTAAAATAAAAATAAGTGTGCAACATAGTGGGTTCGATCATAAAGTTTGGGAGAGTGAAACTTGTAAATCAAAACCTAGTGATGAGAAAACATATGACCAAGAACCACACAAAAACCATATCAATGCTCAAATCAAAAGGTCCTTTGTTGATATAATTAACAATCATTAAGCATGCTTGACATTCAAGGAATCTAAACAAAGAGAATAGTCTTCATAGCAAGGAACAAGGCTTCATTAATAAACTGTAGAGATATTTTGTCTTTCATAAATTTTTCAAATAGAATGGTAACATAGTTGTAAGTTTTAATGCTTCATTTTCATGCTTTCAGTCATGAACGAAGCATGAAAACATAAACAATAGGGAAAATCGAAAACTTACAATTGTCATTTCAAAAATTGCTTATGAAGAACAAAACAATTTATGACCCCGGTTAGGAAACTACATAGATCATTTAATTGATATAAAAAGTTAAAAATATGTTGGGATGCCAACAAGGTTGATGCATGGTTGATTCCTGGTACATGTTGTTTGGTACAGGTTTACATCGATATATCTCACAGTGATAGTGTGACAGTGGTTCCATCATTCTACTTCTACTTCAGGGCGTTTGGACGAGGCAAGGACAGGTGGTTGTATCCACCTACTGGTTGTAGCAGGAGAACATAGGGGGTTGTAGCCTCCTTCTAGTTGTAGCCAGAGAATTGGGGCATTGGAGATTCCCTCAAGTTGTAGCCTGAGAAACTAGGGGAATGAAACCTCCTTCCAGCTGCAGCTGGAAAACAAAGGAATTTGGTGCTTACAATGAATGTATTTCTTCAAGACATATAAGAAAAATCTTTTTGTGGTTTTCTACCGCTTTAGGTTTCCATGTAAAACACTGGTGTACTATGTATGTGTATGACTATTCATTTCTTCATTGTTTATTTAATCTGCATTTATTAGATGATAATGTTACATTGATATAACACTTGGATTATATGGTTAAAAGGGATTAAATTTCTCTATTACTGATTCACCCCCCCTCTCAGTAATCCAACAATGTAACAGCCCCGACCACACATGTTGGGCCATGCTACTCCAGAAAACACTTGTATTATCTGCCCAACATCATGTAACATACCCAACATCCAATTGAGCTATGCCACATAAATTTTTCGAACTGCATGCAATTAAAACATGTAGACACAGAACTCTTGCGGAACTTTATATATAAAACATAAATAGATAAATACATTCTGTAAATGCATGGATTCATACTAAAATAATAGTAAACATATACATGTAGCATATACATGCAATACCCATAAAAATAAAGACAGTTATAACCACACATAGGATAAACCCATAAAAATAAACATGTAAATAATAATGCAGCATGTAAATTTATCACACAATTGACACTTATCTTGGTAAGAATATCACCAACTCAGTGAAGACCTTCCATGAACCTCCCAGCCTTAGACCACGTTGCTCATCACTCTCAGTAGTGGGTCACCCTCGAGATGGGACTAAACTCCACTCGGGTAAAGGGATTCCTAATGAGGCTAACTATTTTAGACAACAGGAAAGACTCTGTCATAGATTCCAACTCATACTAATAGCCTGCAAGCTCTCATTCCCCACATGCCTATCCCACCCCATGAAGTGTGCCCCTTCTCTACTCAACAGTCCTTCGGCTACCCCACTTCCTTTTCGGGCTTCAACAATAGGCACTTCATCATTTTACTGTGCAGTACATGCACACACTATGCCATGGGGGCTTAGATAGGTATATTCTTTTTGGCAATCTAGCATAATCACTAGCTTCCATGTCGGTCCTAGAAGTCCTTCAGACATGCCCTTCCCAATGAAATCCATTACTCTCACAATTGGAGGCAATAGGTCCCATAGACACCCATCTAATCACATTTGACTTAGAAAACGAATACCCATGACTCCCATCATTAGTCGCATTCCAAATTCCTGTCAAAATATAGAACATTACAATCCATCACTACATTATTGAAGAAGGAGCATCTACTTGCATGATGTCCAAAACAATATGGTAACAACTTGAATCACCCGAGTTAATCCCCTCATCCATCACCCTTAGATCTTATGATGATAAACCATCCCAAACAAAGGGTCTATATCAAAACATTTTGGTAGAATTAGGAGGCAAGACAATCCTAATAGACATAGAAGTCATAGACACCCAATTGGATTACCATATCCTTTTCGGACGAATCTACATGTATGTCATGCAGGCCATAGCTTCCTAGTTCTTTCACACCATGGTGTTCCCTCACAATGGGAAAATTTCCATTATTGATCAGTTGACCCACTATGAATGTAACCAATCTAAACACATTGATAACATCTTATCACTCATCCACTCAAGCACTGACCTCATACCAATTGCAGGTGTCGACCTAGGACTATTTCATGATCCACATCCAAGCAGTCATGGAATACCCCCTCCAAGGCCCATCCTCCTTCCTTTTACCCCACTTTCCATATCTATTCCACCATGATATGAAAAATTCCCACCAAACCCCCCAAACGCTCATGTAACACCTATGTACGAGATTCCCCCTCCCTCATACCATTCTACATCCAGTTCATATATGGATATTTGGTTCATGTTGTCTACTGAAGGTTCTCATTCCCATCCCATAGGTCCATTCACCTCGGATTAAAATGATGATATCCAATCCTCAACCCAACCTCCATCCATATATGCCTCACCCATTACCCCTGTGAATATCAACACCCCAATCTCACCTGTTAAAAACTCGTAGTCCCTTACCTTTCAATCCGATGAAGACATTTTGGAGGTTCTTTGTGCACCATATTACCCATGGGATGAATTTCACCATCGATCCTTTTTTTCTAGCTAACAACACCTTTCAGCCACTCCCAAACACCTCCATCTGTACTGTTGAAACTAAGGTTTCATTCTCCCTAGCAATGTGGATTGGTACAAAAATCCAATGCCCACACTTGACGCCTTTGAGGAAGGAAATATGGAAAATATATCACCCACAATCAAGATAGACATCTCAGCGAAACCCAATTTCATGTAATAAATCACCCTAGGGGTTGCATGCTCTCCAGATGAATCATAACATATAAGGCCCTCTTCCAAGAATACCGAGATGTGTTTTCTTGGTCTTACACAAAAATGTCTGGGCTAGACCCATCCATTTTCAAAAACCGTATTGACACATGGACTGATGTTGCCCATGTTCGTCAGAAGCAATGCCCCCTTCACCCTTCTAAATCCATGGATATTAAATACAAAATCAAGAAATTGTGGGTTTTTGGCTTCATCTACCCGATATCCTACACATCATGGGTTTCAAACCTAGTTCTTGTCAACAAAAACAAGGGCACTATTTAGGTTTGCACCAACTTTCTCTACGTCAACCAAGATTTTCCCAAAGAAAACTTTCCTACCCCATTCATCGTACAAGTTATCGATGCATGCACCGGTCCCAAAATCCTTCAACTCTTGTGTGGGTTTTCCTGCTATAACCAGATTCAAATCTGCCATACAGATAAATAAAAGACAACCTTCACTACCCCTTGGGGCACATTGGCATATTGAGTGATTCCCTTCGGACTCAAAAATGTTGGATCCACCTTCCAACATGACATGACATATGTGTTTCATGATTTGTCTCACATTATTATTTCTTACTTGGACAACCTCACTGCTCATTCCAAGAAGTACTCACAACACCTCGAAGATATACGAATCATCTTTGAATGTTGTCGAAGATACAATATTCAACTAAACCTCCTAAAATGTGTCTTTTGCATCATGACGGGCCACATATTGGAATTCATTGTCTCCCAACAAGGAATTACCGTCAACCCCCTCAAGTTCTAGGCCATCATTGAGATTCCTCCTCCCAAAAACTTATGCTAATTACAAAGCCTCCAAGGAAAATCTAATTTCCTACAGTGTTTTGTTCCTGACTATTCCATTCACACTCACAACTTCTTATGCTTTCTTAGAGGTGACACCCCATTTCAATGGGACCAACATTCCCAAGCTGCATTTGACTCGCTAAAATAAGCACTCAACAAAGAACCCTTAATTATTCCCCTGACTATGCTAGGGATTATATATTTTACTCATCTGCATCAGAGGTCTCAATTGTTGGTGTTCTCTTTGAGATAGATTAGGTTCATCATGAGCACAATATCTACTATATCAACAAAAACCTCTCAGGACCCCCACTCAAATACAACCATGAGGAGAAACTATCCCTCATACTTGTCCTCACTGTCCAAAATCTCCGACATTATATATTTCTTCACACCACCAAAGTTGTTTCACATTCTAGCCCAATGCACTACCTCTTGATTCACCGCCAGATCAATGGAAAATATGCTTGCTAGATCATTATTCTTCAAGAGTATGATCTAGAGTTCACTACCCGAAAAAGAAAAAAATTCCTCATCTTGGCCGAGATCTTGGTCAACCTACCATCTAACTCCTCTGACCCCCCTGTGAATGAGGATTTCTTAAATGAGAATTTGTTCCTCATATCATCTGATGACCCATGGTATGGAAATATTTTGGTCTATCTCTGAACTCATAAGTTTAACCCTCACCTCTCTAGACACGATCATCATCGAATTCATCACCAAGCCTCCCGATACCTCCTCATAAAAGATGTCCTCTATCGCAGAGGAGGAGACACCATACTACCCCGGTGCCTCACCTTTGAGGAGGTAGAAAAATTCCTCAATGATTTTCATAGCGAGGCATGCGACGACCACCTCTCCGACATGTCCACTGCATAAAATATCATTTGGGTCGATTACGTTTTTCCCACTCTATTCGATGACTGCATTCATGCAGTCAAGTGTTGTGACAAGTATCAATTATACACCCACAAATATTGAGCACCACTTGATCTTCTTCATCCCGTCATAACTGTCGGCCCCTTCTCTAAATGGGGCATTGATTTTATGACTTGCAAACCCCCATCCAGTAATGGGAACAAATATATTGTAGTCGTTGTTGACTAATTTACCAAATGGGAAGAGGCCATGCCCACTGTCAACAATACAATAAACATGACTACTCGTTGTTTCTTCATTCTCATCATTTCTCACTTCGTTGTTCTCCTCCAACTTGTTTCCGACCATGGAAAAAATTTCGAGAATGAAATTTTCGCTGAACTCTCCAAAAAAATCATCTTTCCTCATGAATTTGCATCCTGTTACTACCCACATTCCAATGGGTAAGTTGAATCATTCAATAAATACCTAAAAAACATGCTACAACGAACAATAGATAAACATAAGACCAACTGGCATCACATTATTTTCTCGGCCTTATGGGCATATCACACATCAGTAAAATTTTCCACTGGTTTCATGCCTTTTAATATTTTCCATGGGGTGGAGGCTGTCCTCCCTATCAAGCATGAAATACGCACTCTACGCACAATAGTCAAGCTCCTCCTAGATACAACTCCCATTGATAAATAATTGCTCATTCTCAAATATCTCAATGAGGACTGGTGATCCTCTCTCCAAAAAAATGAAGAAACCAAGAAATGGTCCAAGGACATCTTCGATAGTCATGTTAACCTTTGGTCCTTCACTGAAGGTGACCTTGTGTTGTCCTATGACATCGCACATGACACGCTAGTCCATGGAAAATTCGAGTCTCTTTGGAGAGGCCCCTATATCGTTCACCATTTCCTCACCAAAGGAACCTACATTATGGCCCACCATGAAGGATATACACACAAGGACCTTGTCAATGGGTTATATCTGAATAAATTCTACCCTTGAGCATAACCCCACTACCTTAGGATTTTCTTTCTTTTCCTATTTTGTTTTAGCATTTTTTCACACAAACCCTCCCACCATATGGGCCTAATCATGTGTCATTATTTTGATAGATGAATCCTCCATCCAGTTACCACATCAGGTATGATGATGGTGCCATCATTGGACTCAGAATATGGCTTTGGAAGCTTGGGCCATTTACACCCTGGAGCATGTACTACTCCACTCCAGTGGTATCTGCCTCGACCCTGCCACCAACAACCAAGTTGAATATGTCACCATCATTGGTTTCCTCTCCAAGGCCAGTCACCTCCATATTTGTCACCTTAGTGTCCTTTTATATTCCCAGCTCATCGTGTTGTAGTTGAACAACATGTATCACGTCTGTGATCGATGCATGTATCACAATTACCTGCAAGTCAAACTTCTATTACTAAATTTTGAGTCCATCACATCTACTCATATTCCTAGGAGTCTAAACCAATTTTCATATCACATAGTGAATCAAGTCCCATATTGGAATTTATATCATTAACATACATTTCAACATGACTTCATCATCACAATAAAATAAAGGCATCATCATCACATCATATACAACCAAAACATTAAACACACAATCATCAAAATGGTCTACTCATATATATAGATCACGGATATCATCATTGTTTCTAATAAAAAAATACAATTCCTTAGCTCCACATCTAGGCCCTCTATACTCAAGACCTAATTCTATACAAAAAGAGATTTCATCGACTCCTATACATCATACAAAATTAGGCCCATCCCATACAATCTTAAAACTTCCACCTATGGTGAACCAAACTGTGGTACATCTTTACCAGCAGGATAATCCCCTCCTGGGGGAATACCCTTTGCAGGAATTTGCCCCATCATGACAGCCCCTACTACCACCACCTATCAAATGAGAGACCACCAATGTGGGTTCCCACCGATACACTACTCTAGCACACTCTCATCTTTGATTCACAACCATTGATCCTTAGGCATCCCGTCAAATATAACCTCGAACCTATGCCACAAATCCTCCATCTCCCAATCATGTGCTTCCTCTTCATCTCTCACCTATGCCTCCACAAGCTCCTCCATCACTGCATGAGATGGCCCTGCACCTATATTGTTGTATCAACGACACCTCCTCGCCCTACCCTTAGTTGCTTGTTTATCCTCTACTCCATGTGCCACATTAGCCTCACGACCATAGGGTCCCATGTCTGCATATACAAACCACAAAAGTTGTATTAGTAATTTAGAAATACAAACATATAAAATCAAAGAACATTTAAATATGAAAAATTACAACAAACTCACCTCAATCACCCCAATCTTCACCTTGTGGAAGGCACATATCCGGGTGGTATCTGAATTCAATACTTTGGTATGGGTACTCTAGGAATACATGTGGGGTCTTCCACTAGACCCTCTCAAATAAAAGCGTGAATTAATAACCCACCTCGCTATCACCCTGGCGAAGCAGCAGATGCCCCCACCTCACCAATCTAGGATCTCGCATCCCAGGCAGATCCAAAATAGCCCGAGGGCATAACAAGACATCCCTCTAAAAAATGAAAGCGCAAAGGAGAGACCCAAATGTGAACTCTCCACCCCTCACAACAACACATGTGTCCATATGTGCTACCAGGGATGCTCACATCACATGAGCCCAAGAAAACATACAACCATCCATGGCATGCTTTGCAATCACCATCTAGGGCCCCAAGACATGCTAACTCCTCAGAGACCCAAAAATATACACCACCATGGTGAAAAACACTTAAATCTCCAATGAATTAATGGTGTCTATAATGATCGAGCCACCACTCATCACCGTCATCCTGGAACAATAGCGGTCTTCCAATTCCCCCATTGTCACTCCTGTTGGAATCCTTGGCTGGGCCAACAGCTCTATCACCCGAAAAGGGAGCCACATGAGGAAATAAATATTAATGTTGACAGTAATACGAGGGACACACCCTTGCAACTTGAACTCCTATTGCTTGGGATTCCATATCCGTATAATGAAATTCAGCAATGCCTCATGCCAGTAGATCAAAGTGTAATACAAAATGCTAACAACCTAGTGTTGAGCACTCAACACACCCTAAAACTCCTATGTCGAATTTTACTTTTTGGGTACCACTTGATCTTTTGCACTGTCTAATTCGACTTCATTATGAAAAATGTTGCCTTTGCTTACCATTTTTTACTCTCATTAAGTCTTCCAAAGTTTTTTTGAATCTATGAAAACTCATGAATTAAAAAAGACTTAACACTGAAATAAGGAATCGACAGCCAAAACGCTTCCCCCCGATGCGCTCAAGGATTCAACATCGGAAGGAATTAAAGGATGAAATAAAATCACTTAAAAAACCGCAATCACCGAGAACCAATCTTCATCGGCATCGACAAAAGGAGGTTTTCTTTCGCAACAAGAATCATACAAGGATATCGCTAACAACCAATCCCCTTCGATGTCGATGAAAGACAAAAATAGTAAACGTGAAATGAAGAAAAAAATTATATCATCGATAGCCAATACCCGACGTGGTTATCAAAATCGAAGAAGATCAAATTGCGATGAACATCCGGACTACGCTAACGTTTTTCCCCGATCGCCGAATTCCAAAAAGTTTTCGGCATCGGGAGTTTTTAGGATGCTAACCCAAAGGAAACTACGCAATAGGTTTATCCCTGGACGTTGATCCCCGATACCTTTTCGACATCGGCAATAACAGGTTTCATTTAGAGTGCATAACTTGAATAAAGTCTTGAGTCCGACCAATACCCGTGAGGTAAGTCATCGGTCTTCAGTGCCACGTATCCCAACCCAGTCATGCCACGTCAGCACCGTACAATGAAATCCATCGGTGTCGGACATTTTTCGCAAAAGGATATCAACGAAAAACCACAAAGTAACTCAGATCACCACTAAGTACAAATTTGGGGCTAACCTGCAAGAAATATTGTTCGTCTAAATCACATAAACAAGGAGCACTGCGCAACAGATCCCAGGCTTGAAAATATGTCCCTAATCTAACAAGACAAGTATGGACAAAAGAACACAGGAGATACATACGCAAAGAAAAGAAACGAAGCATCCAACTGCTACAACAAGAATCATTTCGTCAAAGTTTCAAGACTTTATATTAGATTTCCATCGAACTCAGATTACATACAAGAGACATTGTCTATACCTTTTGGCCAACCAACCCAGTTTTACATTAAGAACATGAAAATTTTCAAAAAACTATCAAGTTTTGTGCCACGTTTGAGAATACAAAATAGAGT
The DNA here is from genome assembly GCA_010110895.2 of Picea sitchensis. Lineage (NCBI taxonomy): Eukaryota > Viridiplantae > Streptophyta > Pinopsida > Pinales > Pinaceae > Picea > Picea sitchensis. The sequence continues at coordinate 65,077 of SNQJ01S0045230.1, read as the reverse complement.
TCATTAATCATGCCTCTTCTGCGCACTGATAAGGTCTACGTGAAATTTCTCACTAGCTACTTCGCATTCCCTGATATGTTTTCATATTTAGTTCTTCCGAAACCCTTTGCGCTTTGCGCATCTTCACGATTATATCTTGCGCTTCCTGGAGATGCCTCTTGAGCCATGTCATGTTCCCTTCATGACTTTGTGATGCTAACACCTTGAGGGTCTTTTCCACCAATTTTTGTCTTAATTCTCTAGTTTCCTGGTAGAGTTCATCAATGGCGAGTTGCGTCTGCTCCATATTCTAAGTCGTCTCTCAAACGTTAGAACTGATGGCATATTTCCTCCTCTTTCTACTCCCACTCCCTCGACTTATGGCTTCAAAAGGCTCTAGTCGAATAGCATGCATCAGTAATTCCTCGGTGGCCGATCTTGCGCATGACTCGCTTGGGATTTTCTATTCCCTAGTTTCCTTATTATTCCTTGGCCTTCCCCTTCTCTGTGCTGTCTTCTGTTGGGGATGCATGGATTCCGACATCCTTCCTTCCAGCACAACGTCTTCCACTTTGGCCTTCACATGGTGTGATACCATTGTTTCCACGCATAGGTAAGAACCTCCCTTTGAAGCCTTGGGAATGCCCACTATGAGTAAGAATGAATCCCAGGCATTTTGGGGCTCAAGACTAGAGCTTCGGCTGCCTCACATGACATGTCTTATGTTTTGACGGGTTCCCATGGTGAGACAATGTATCTGTCTTATGCGTCGAGAACTTGACGAGGGCCCAAAGAAAAAAAAAATGATCAGACTGGATTCACGAGATGAATTACTAGCAGTGCATAAGCTCAGCTGGTGAGTAGAACACATGAAGAACATCCATAATTTATAACAGAGCAGGCAGTGGGTGGAAACATTCCAGGGAACACTGGATTCATGGCGACTGGATGTTTTGAAGAAAACTAAAGATTGTTTGTTTCACATCCGCACGACGAGTATGTTCTGAGGCATGAGAGATATAGTCGATAGGAATTGCAGAGGGTGTGTGGTACGATCACCTTGATTTTTCAATCCCCCATCCTTCATAATGAGTTGATGATGGTTGATGAACTTGTTGATGCAACTTCTGTTTAAACAACTTGCCTCAACCTGGGGTGCCTAACAAATTCCCTTATGACAAGATCCGACTATTTTGGAACATACTCGTACTTTCAACACATTTTTGGCTCTAACATCCTTTCCTGACTCCAAGGGCCAACTGGCCACTAGCGTGACTCAACTCTCATATTTTTTTGTACCTGATCTTTCATTCTATGGCATGTGGATGTAACCCACTCTAACTAGAGAAACAATGACGGCACTAACAGAAGCAGTGCAAAAAATTCAAAAGATTGCAGAGATATCATAAGTTTCAAATAACCAGGTTTGGAAATCATTACAGGTATGTACTAGTCTAGATTCTTCACATTTACACTTTATACTTTTCTTTTATGAAGTATTTTTATATACATAGTCTCTAAACAATTTTAATTTCGATTGCAGTAAAGATACCTCCAAGTATTGAGCAAGAATGGCTTGGGAGCCTCAACAAAATATTCAAGAAAATGGGCCAGATGCGAGAGAAACTGGATCAAAATCAACAAGGAAATAAAGGATATCAGACTTCTCGAGTTTTTCATGCCTGACGACCTCTCCAATTTGCATGACATAATCGAATCGCACATCGAGAAAGATTCATCATGGGCAAAAGAAATAGAAAATGTGACAGGCAGAAGAGAGCTAGGTAAGGTGCAATAGTTTATGGAACACCCGATCAAAGCTTGGGCTATGCTGCAATAGTTAAGTGACAGTCTAGTCAAGTATCATGCACATGTGGTAGAGATCAGAGAAATTTACGCGGTCCCAATGGAACAACATAGATTCTCATAAGCCAATACCTGCGAGGAATTGTTCATCCAATGGTCGGAGTACGAGAAGAGTCACCCTTTTAAAATGATATCTTGAGATGACTCTTAGACAAATTGATAGGAGAGAATGCCACGTGGTGAATTTTCTTTTAATTATCTGCACTTTACCCATTATTTTCAGTTAATTTTATGTTATAAATAAGAGCATCGACCGATTAGTTAAGGGTCGATGGTTGTTGCAAGAAACTCTCATTTTCTGGTTTTGTTAAGAATTATTTTGGAGTTGCCTTTAATTAAGAAGTCCTTCTGGACCAGAGACAAGTTTATGTTTTCATCAAATGGGTGTATGATTGGATGTGGAGAAGAACTATTTCCTATTATGTCTCATGAATGGATGCAGTAGTGAGTAAGAGCTATTAAATCTATTGATAAGTTATCTGATGCAATGTTTTACAGTTCTTTATTTAATGATGAAAACAAATCTTTGTGTTAGTATGTTATTTATGATTAGAGTTGAGTGAATTATTTTTCATATCGTTATTTATCTCATGCATGTTTTCTTCTAATAACTCATATGTCAGTCGGTAATTGTGATATTCACATGGTTAATGTATCAGTAGTAGGCCTGTGGTATACGATCATTGTCTTCATGCTAGGGTGTAAGGGTTATCCCAAACCCAACCTCTTCTCTAGTAGTTTAAATTTGTTACCATTTGTTTCCTAGTTGGTTTATACCAAATTTCCATATTATACCAATCACACCAAAAAAAAATACAAAAAGAGAACGTTTGAACCGAAGGAGAGGACTTCACAAGAAAATGTAAATCCCATCGATTAATTGGTCAGATCGCAAGATCTGGAGAACCATTCCACTTGTTAGCACTCGGTAAATTTATTAGAGGTTGAAAAAGAAGAAATTTACAAAGGTAACCTTAACCAACCACTTTTAAAGCTGGGATATATCCCTTCCAGCTTCAGAGAGGGATCTCTCTATAAGATTTAGCTTTGTTTGAATGATATTAGGCTAGGTAAAGGCACGAGTTTTGTTTCGTTATAAAAGGGTTTTTCAAATTGGTTGAGACAAATTACACATCCATTGGGCTATG
>SNQJ01S0045230.1:49189-62034 GCA_010110895.2 Picea sitchensis | reverse complement strand
ATGATGAAGGTTTAATTGGGCGATGAAATGTAAGGAATAGTGAAGGGAAAGGTGGATGAAAATACGACATTTCTGAGTCCCAACAAGTTGAATTTTTTTTTTTAATTGTACTTGATACTGATTCACCCCACTCTCAGTATCAACATTATACATAGTATATAATGTGTAAATTATTCATTATTCTTTACGGTTAATGAGAATTCTTGCATTATTTTCTCTCTTGCTTCTTCTTTCTCAATTTATCTTTGCAAATGTGTGTGGTACTTTCTAGCTATATCTATTCTATGTAGGTTCAACACATTTACATGGTATCAGAGCCGACAGACTGCTAAGCAAAGCTACACCAAATTATTTTTTGCAGGTACCAAATATTGAAGGAGGAAAAAAGAAGGAATTCCCAAAAGAATTCATTCTTACACCTTACAATTACTTTGCATGGAAGGAGAGAATAATAATTTATCTCTGAACCAGAGGATTGTACAGGTTAAACTTGAATACAAACACAAAACCGACATCAGCCATAGAAAAATCCAAGTATTTGAATCGAATGGATGAAGCATTCAGAACAATTTGCAGTCTCATCTCTCTCGATCTCCTTTTTAACATATCTTCCTGTAAAACCCCCAATGATGCCTGAACCACCTTGGAAGGGATCTTTGGAAAATAGGATGAGATGAGGGGACACATGCTCAAGGTGTAATTTCTCACATTGGATCCAAAAAGCTTCGAAAATCTCCAATATTTCTTTACAAAATTCAAGGATTTACTATCGCAACTCAAAGCTTGCGGGGTTGATAAATCTAAGGAGGAGAAACAAATGGTTCTCACCATTATCTCCAAACTTGGTCCTAAATTCTATGTGTTCGTATCCACATTCCATTATGTCAAATTCGCCTCTGGAGCCACCTGGAAGATGCCTTCTCTTGAGGAATTTATCGAATCCCTTACACAAGAGAAAACCAAGCTCATCAACATGGGAAAAATCAAAGGCCCAAAGGTGCATGCACTTACTGTGCAAGGTAGAAGCTATCAATATCAGAAATCTAAATATAAAGAAAAAAAGAAAGATCATGGAAATCTGAAGAAGGAAGGGTACTCAAAACCCTTCACCGATGCCTCCGGATCCACAGGTGGAAAGGGAAGAAAAGGGGAGAAATGCACATACTTCAATAAAGGATTCAACTCAGAATATGCATGCATGCAGATGCATAGATATAATGAATCAAATACTTTAGAAAAAAAACCTTGGAGATCGCATTCTCGAGGGTGCCAAGAAGAAGAAGCCAGAAGATTAAAATCCCAAGAAAGGCAATTCTAGCCATGCCTTTATTTCCATCAAATCCTCTCCCGATGCTTGGATCGTAGATTCAAGAGCATCACATCACATGCCTACCATAAAAGAAGTGTATTCTTCATTGGATGCATGCAAAGGTCCTCCTATTCTGATGGGGGACAACTCTCCAGTCGAGGTCACCAACAAAGGAAGGATTGAACTCACCAACGAAAGATTTGAGAATTTGTTGCACGTTCCCAACATTTCCATCAATCTTCTCTCCTTGTATAAGATGATGAATTTCGACACCGGAAATAAAGTCATATTCACACCAAATGTAGTGGAAATCTATGACATGCAAACCAATTCCAGGGTTGCTACAGGTGAGGTAAATCATCAATCTAGGTTGTATACATTTTCTAAATTTATTGAACCAGATTCTGCTTTACTGCTTACCCATGCTGATGAAGCTAGTAGGATATGGAACGAAAGGTTAGGGCATTTGAATTTTATACATATGAAACAACTTAGCAAGAAAATATTGGTTGATGGTCTACCAAACATCCATTTCTCCAAAGGAATCTGTGAGGGATGTGTTGTTGGAAAACACCCTCAAGAGAAATTTGACAAATGAAATACTCAGAGAGATTATGCTCCTTTAGATCTGATTCATAGTGATCTCATGGGTCCTTTTTTGCATCGATCAATAAAAAAAGAGAGGTTTGTTCTCATTTTTGTTGATGATTTCTCACATTTCACATGGATTTACTTTCTCAGGCAAAAATCTAAGGTCTTTCAACACCTCAAATATTTCAAAGCCCTAGTTGAGACACAGTCAAAAAAGAAAATTAAAGTCCTATGAACTGATAACGAGGGAGAGTATGTCAATCATGAGATCCAAAATATTTTTCATGAGGAAGGGATTCATTTGCAGCACACAGTTCCCTATAATCCACAACAAAAGAGAGTTGTTGAGCAGAAAAAACAAGACTCTAAAAGAGATGGCATCTTGCATGCTACATGCAAAGTCACTACCATAGAGACTATGGGCCGAAGCACTTATTTGTGAAAAATACATCCAAAACAGATCTCCCCATAGATATTTCAAGGATAAGAACCCCTACGAGGGTTGGAGCATTCTCAAACTGGAAGTGACCCACTTTTTTATTTTTGGTTCACGTGCATGGGCCTCGATTCCCTCTGAAAAGAGGAAGGCACTTGATCCACAGAGCACAGAGTGTATATTTGTTGGATAAACAGACGGTGTAAAGGGATACAAACTTATTTATCTTTCCTCAGACCAACTCATCATTGAGCGAAGTGTCTAATTCGAGGAAAGTGTCTTGCATGTACCTCAACAACCACATGTAGACACCTTCATTCTTACACCTATATGAGATGATGAGAATGCACATGCCAACTCTTCCTCATATGAGATTTCTAATTCATAGGACTTAGATGATACAGATACAGAGTCAGTATAGTCAGATGCAGAGTCAGAGCATCCAGATGCAGATGCAAAGCCAGAGTAGAGGCCCAAGTGGGCAAAAAATACTCTTCAGGATGCATGGGATCTTGTTGGTGATCTAGTTGATACTAGGAGGAATTGATCTGATTTCAAGGAGCCTCCTATTGCACTCACTACCACTGAACCATTTCCCTCTAGGAATATTTTCTTGGTTCAGTCTTCAGATCCACAATCTTATGGCGAGGCTGCTGGAAATCCCTTTTGGGAATTTGCCATGCAGGAGGAGTACAACTCCCTCCTCAAGAACCAAACTTGGGATCTCGTTCCCCTTCCTTTTGTAAGGAAACTTGTCAAGTACAGATGGCTCTATAGGACCAATATCGAAGTGGATGGACAGATTAGTAGATACAAAGACAGGCTTGTTGCCAAATGCTTTCAATAGGTGCATGGCATTGACTATGATGAGACCTTCGCTCCAGTAGCAAAGATGGATTCCATACATTTGGAACTTGCCATTGTGACGACCAAGGGATGGGAAGTCCATTACATGGATGTGAAGAGTGCATTTCTTCATACTGATCTCTCTGAGGAGATCTATATGGAGAAGCCCCAGGGATTTATGCATGATTCTTCTTTGGTCTGTCGAATGAATACATCTCTTTATGGCCTCAAGCAAGCTCCGAGGGCATGGTATACCAATATGGACTCGTACCTTTTGTCACAGAACTTTGTACGTTGTAAATCATACCCGAATTTCTAGATGCTCAGGACGACTGGTTCACTTCTACTCTTAGTTATGTATGTTGATGATTTGTTGATCACAGGTTGCTCGACTTCACCTATTGATGTAGTCAAGAGGATTCTACATGACAAGTTTTTCATGAAGGACATGGGTCCACTACACTTCTTCCTTGGACTCAAGATCAGTCAAGAAGAATCAGGCATCAAATTGTCTCAGGCCAAGTATGCATGAGATCTCCTTGAGAGATTTCACATGACAAACTACAAGTTTGCTCCGACTCTTTTCCTATCAGAAGTCAAACTTGAGGATGGCGAGGACACTCCATTGGTTGACAACACACTATTCAAACAACTAGTGGGGATCTTGTTGTGTCTTACACACTCCAGAACAAAACTCTCCTATGCAGTTGGCGCAGTTTATAGGTTCATGTAGGAGCCGCATGAGCTACATTGGAAGGATGCAAAGTGTATCATTTGATACATACAAGGCACCATCACCTTTGGGATTCATTTTGCAACAGACTCTACATTATATCTCATCGGGTTTACTGATTCCGAATGGGCAACAACACTAATCGCAATTCCACATCTGTTTACTCACTCAGTCTTGGTTCTGGGCCTATCTATTGGTTGAGCAAGAAGCATGCTGATATTTCTCTTTCTTCAGTCGAGGAAGAGTACATAGGGGTAGTTAACATAACCATTTAGGATATGTGGCTACAACATTTTCTCACTGAGTTGGGCATTTAGTTTTATCGACCTACCGTCATCTGTTGTGATAACCAAAGCACTCTAAAGTTCTACAGAGATCCAGTTTAGAGACAACAGATGAAGCACATAGAGATCCACATGCACTACATATGGGACTTAGTACACAAGGATATCATCGACCTACAGTTCTATCCTTTAACAGAACATACCACATATATCTTCACCAAGGCCTTCACTGAGCAGAAGTTCCATTCTATGTGAAGTCGTCTTGGAGTGACGGATACAATTTCCTAGCAACTGTATTTCTTCTTTTTACATACATTGTACCTTGAGGGGGGTTTTCCCATGAGGTTTTCCCTCTTTCCTCACTTTATTTCAGTGTATATTTTGTATTTGGGTACCTAACATGGCCTCGTTGTCAGGACCCATTCTTTATTTTCACCATAGTGATGTTCAAGGGGGGTGTTGGAGTTACTTCACACATACCTAGGATTTATTTTTCCTAAAAAAATTTCTTGTTTATTAGTCATTATCCAGTCTCTTATATTTTAGGAAGAATATTCCTTTCGAGAGAATATTCTCTTTAGTTTTCACTTCAGTTTGACTAGTTGAGTGGAGTCTAGATGTTGCATTGGTTTTGTCACCATCCAACATTGGGATCATCACCAGATAATGCACATTAGCCTTGGTATCATCAACAGACTGGAACATTACCCATGATTCCATGATCTCCTCCTCACTTCACTATGTTTTAGTCAGTTAACTGAAGACTGGTAGACTAGTTAACTCATCTAGGTGGAACTTCACTCCCGTAACTGCCTGAGAGACTAGACTATGTGGCAGTTGAATCCTGTAACTGTTGGTGTGTGTCCATATGATTCTACACCACCACTATGGCACATTTTCTTCTCCTCCAGTGCGCATTGGTTGAGTTATATAAAGTATATCATATGTAAATTATTCATTATTCAGTACAGTTAATGAAAATGCTTCCATTCTTTTCTCTCTTGCTTCTTCTTTCTCATTTTCTCTCTGCAAATGTGTGTGGTATTTTCTAGCTAGATATGTTCTGTGCAGGTTCATAGGTCTATTGGAAGATGCATTCTCTCATCTCCATTGTTGATGTGGTGTTGACCGACAAAGAAAATTACTGAGAATGGTCCAGAAAGATCAAACACACTCTGATTTTTAATGACTTCTGGGATGGAATTTGTGAAGGAGAGGATGAAAGTGGACCTACTAAACCTACGACAAATAAGGATCTTTCCATATGCAATAACAAATACAAGAATCATATTCCTTGATAGTTGTGATGGTAAATGAAGAGGTGAGCCTCCATATTATTTCTATTAAAGACTCTTTTGGTTCTTTAAATAAATTGAAGGATATGCATGAATCATGCTCAGAATTGGAACTCATACAATTGTTGGTGAAGTTCTTCAACCTAGAGTTGAAGGATGATGATTCCATGGCTTTAACTTCTGAGATCAAATCCATCATGCACAATATCAATTCCATTGGAGTGAAGATAGACATTCCTCTCAGAGTCTTCAATAAGGTCCTCTACCCTACTTATTCTCATTACCTTGAATCCCTGCAAGCTAGTGGCCAAATGAAGTTCATCACATTTGACTCATTGGTGCAGAAAGTTGCAGAAAATGATAATTTTTTGGAAAGAAGAGATATCATCCCACTAGAGAGACTGTGTACCTTGCTAAAAAAATGAACAATCAATCACATGATTCTTCTATAGGAGAAGGTAGTAAAAGTTGATTTGGAAGAAACAAATTCATAGGCAAGGGGGGTAGGTGTAATCAAGGTGAGAGATCTGATCTTCACTATGTATGTTGTAGAAAGAATGGGTCACATGAAGAAAATACATGTACAATCTCATGTGAGAAGATCAAAGACAAGTAGGATCATAAAGAAGACAAATGTAAAGAATCATATCTGGTGAAAGGTAAAGCACCTAAATCTGCTTGTTATGTTGTTACTCATAGCAATATTGAGTAACGAAAGATTTATATAACACTTCATTTACTTCTTGGAGAGATGCATGGCAACTTGACACAAGTGCAACATGCCACATGACTTTCTGGAGACACTTCTTTGAATATTTCACTGACAATGTAGATAGTATAGTCTATTTTGTAGATAAATCAAGTCTCAAACCTTCATGAATCTTGTTGAAAGATAAATTAAGTCTTAAACTTGTTGAAATATAAATCACATGCTTTCAAAACTTTAAAAAAAATTCATGTATGGATCCAAAATGAAGCACAATCACATATTAGGACTCTTCGTATTGATAATGAAAAAGAATATACATCTAATGAATTTTAAAACCATCTTCATGGACATGGGATTCAACATCAAACTATTGTTCCATAAAATCCTCAATAGAATGGTGTAGTTTAAATAATGAATATGACTCTCTTAAATATGGTTTGTTCCATGATGTTTTTCATAAATATGAAATTGATGTTTTGGGTTGTGTTAGTATCCTATAAATAGGTTGTTAGGACGTGAATAAAAAATGTATGATAGAGTAAAGTCATGCTTTGGTCTTATAAAGACCATGGCATGATTTCTCTTAGGTTATGAGTCGATGGGTTTGTGATTGATAAATGTGTTTGAGTAAGGTCATAAAATAAATTTGAGTCATGAAACATATGGTCTTGGTGCCAAAGATATGAGTTTTCATATCACTAAAGAGTCATAATGAAATATCATGAGGTAAACTCAAGTTAGTTATAGTCACTCTTGTCATGGTCCTAAAGATTTCATAAGCTCAAATCTGTTGGAGGCACGTGGCATCATCAAGCAAACTAACACAAGTTGTTTTGCAACTTCCTAATGTTGCACAGAGGATGCTCCTTTCATTTTCTGCGCATTGTGCAAAGGTTGTTTCTCTCATTTGTTGTCCAGAGGATTTTGTTGCGCACAGGCTATAGGGTACGTTGCGGAGATGACTGGTTTAGTGGTCTAATGTGTCCCTTCTCTAGAAATTCCTTGATTGTTTTCTCTATCTCATCCTTCAACATCCGAGGATGATGATAGGGTGTTGTAATCATGGGTTTAACACCCACCTCCAACTCAATGGTGCACTCAAACCCCCTGTCTGATGGTCTCCCTAGTGGAATTGGACCAAAAACCTGTTGATGTTTCCTTAACAAAGTCATGATCTATGTATGATATTTTTGTTGACAATATGAATCCCTCCATGTGGTGATCAAGCATTCTGTTGCATAAGCTACCTCCCCATGCCTGAAGATCCTCTCTATCCTCTTGGTTGAAACTCTCTTGGGTGCCACTATTGACATGTCCCTCAACACAATCATCTTCCCCTCACTGTCTTTGAACCCCCTCTCAAGGGTTTGGTAGTTGGTTGTGATATTTCCCAGGAGGATCAACCACTGGACTCCCAACACCACATTTGTATCAAATAGGTCAACTACATAAAATGTGTCTCTCATGGTGTAGTTACCTAGCTTTACCTCCAAATCTGAGACTTTATCCATACACTCCACTGTGTCGCCATCTTATACTACAACATCAAACCCCTCAAACTCCTCTATCTAAAGTGATCGTCTCGATACCAATGAAGCATCAATGAAGTTGTGAGTGGCCCCACCATCTATCAGGGAAATTCCCCATTGTCCATGAATATTCCCTCTAATATGGAGGGTGTCATACCTAGGAATACCGGAAAGGGTTGATATGAATCCTCCCTTTGATGGTGCCCGTCCGTTAGCCTTCTCACGAGGTTTTGGTACTACTGGTGTTTGGATACCTACCGGTGTCGATGGTCTCCATGGAGGTTGTTCCTCCACTTGTGGTGGCTCCTCCTCTGAGCTAGTGGATCCACTATCTTGTTCCCCTTCATCACTCTCCACATTGTCTATTTCCACCTCAATATAATGGATCTCTCTGTTTCCCATAAACTTGTGGCCTAGGACCCAAGGGTCCTTGCAGATGAAGCGAAGCTTCTTCCTCATAATTTCTTTCCTCGTCTCATCATCCAACTTCTCCTTTCCCCTCCATTCTCTCTGGAATGGATTCCTATCTCTATCCTTCTGTGCCACAAATGGTTTGGAGAAAATTTTAGATTTTGGCATTGATTCTGCTATATCTCTAGTGTGTAGGATGGCATCTTGTAATGTGTGAGGCATGTATGCCTTTACCCATCCTCTCAAGGGTTCTGTGAGATGCTCTATGAAAAGAATGACTAATATAAGATCCGAAATATCTGTCATCGCCACGGCTACCCTCTAGAACTCTGTGATGAATGCCTTTGTCATGCTAATGTACCTCAACTGAGCTAAGTCCCTGAAGTGTATCTCTGGATCCCTCCTATCAAACTTGTCCATGACCCTCTCGGTGAACTCCTTGTAAAACGTGACGTGACTTTGACCCAACGTAACTAGTCCATGATGCCACCACTCATGTGCCTCACCCTCCAAATGTAGGGTAGAGAAACTGATGGCCTCAGTCTCTGTCATTTGGTTGATCTTGTAGTATGTGTCCAGTTTTTGTACCCAAGCTCTAGCAGTGCATTTGGATGATTCGTTGAAAGAAGGTATAGTGAGTTTACCAACCTTCTGGATGAAGTCTATGTTATTCCCCTATTGTTGTCATTGTTGTCCTCCCCTCTAAGTATCTTTGGGACAGTTTCTGAGCATATGTCCACAATACTCAACTAGGGTCATGTCCTGATGGAAATCTTGTCCCAATGTTGCATAATCTATCCTATACTCGGTAATATCCTCTTCCTGTGTGGGATTCCTCTGTTCTATCGACTACTGTGTTATTGTTGGGGGTGCCCTATGGAAGCTGGGGATAATGGTCTGGGAATCCTACTCAAAGAAGCGTATGTGTGAGTAGGTGAATGGGGTATACTACCTAAAACTGAGTTCCCTTGCATTGCATGTGGTGCTTGTGTGCCCGATGTGCTCCCTGTAGCCAATCTATTGGCCATCTATGCCAAGGACTGAGTCATGGCCTGCTAACTAATCACAAGATATCTAATAAACTGGATGAAAGTTGCATATAGGTCCATGGGTTCTTTTCCATTGCCTTTTGGCCTCTCAAACGTGTCTCCCATCATCATCTATGCCTCATGCTCTGCCCTTTTCTCTACTTCCCTCCGTGCCTCTTCCTCTTCTTATGAACTAGAAGGAAAGGGGGGGAATCTGGCCTAAGTATCCTCTCCATGTTTCTATTGTAAGTGACATATTCATCACCTACGTGCTCACGGACCTCTAGGTTCTCTGACGAACTCATCGGATTTATTCACAGGCTAGCAGAACTAAAGCTCTGATACCACTGTAATATCCCTAATTTCGTAGATCATAATAGGTGACTCAATTGTCTAGTATATGTTGTTGGACTGATACACTTTGGATTTCTGGATGAATTTAGTAACTTCGGTTTAACATGTGTGGTGATTTTGCATGTGATTAAATTGTTTAACAATATATAAGAAAGTACACAAAAGATAGAGACAAAGAACAACTACAACAATGTATTATGAAAATGACTGGGTACAATGGTGCATGCGTCTAAGTAAAATAAATATCTTAGCTAGATCAAAGACAAAAAGAGCTTAGTTGGAATACAATAAGAAAACTAAAACAATGATACCCGGTAATAGAAGAATATTATTGGATCAATGGATGAGTTGTAGGATCTGCTGCATGCTATGACAACTCATACAACAACAACTGCAAGACTGGAAAGTTCTCCCTGGTGGATAAACTCCTTGGATCTTCCTAGAAATTGTCTCAAACAGTGTGCCCTGACCTCATGCACACTCTTAGTGGTTGATCAACTGAAGATAGACCCTCTGACGATCTGTACGGACCCCAGATGGATCACCCTAGGGGAATGCACCCCAACTGTTATTGGCAACTTCACCCTAGATATTCCATTAGCATAATCACGTTGTAAGGGTCTCAAACTGAGTTCCCTAGGATCCTCTGAAATGGGTCGAAAGTATTTCCCTAGATCTGATTTGATGATCTCTCAAGAACCCCAAATGTATCCTCCCCGACTGTAGCACCCTCACTGGAAGAATGATGCGCCCAAGATGATTTCTCCGTCGAAATCTGATGATAAACTAGGAAATAGATGCGCCATGCCTTCCTCTAAACTAGGTCAAAAGGGAATCACTGGATTCTCCCTGGCTAGGACAAGTCGAATCACTAAGTCTCCTCAGAAGTTGTTCCCTCACCTTAAATAAGTGAACCTTTGCTGCTACAACCTATGTAATTGATTCTAAAGATCGATGGAATATTAGTGTGATATCCTCGATGACTAGGGTGTGTCTCTCAACACCGAAATCAACCACTGGTTGTATTCCTCCTGGAATCCACAAAGCCATTGATTCTCTTGAACCTCTGAAGTCGCCTTAGAGCTCACTCTCAAATCATAAACTATGCATAATCATGAATTGGGTTGATTTAACTCCTCATATACTCCTCCAAACCCCAATTCTTTTTTGACTTATGTTCCCTTCTATTTTTATCTCAAATCACTTAAGGGGGCGCACATACCCACTTTTCACTTAATGTCACTTTTAAATTATAGTGTTCCCTAGTGAAATGACATCAAATGACCATGTTTATCATGTTCCTCCCCGGCTGTAGTCTAGAATGGATGTTTAGACTACTTAGCCCTCCTCTCTAGAGCTCCTACTCAGAAAGGGGCATTACAAGGTGAGTTATAGAAATAAGAAATATGGGGATATGGAAATAATAAATTTGGAACAGAGACTAAGTATGGAAGACTGGAAACAAGAAAATGAATGAAATGAAGAATTAAGAAAATGAGACTTAGTCTTAAGCGTTAAGAATGGAACTAATAAAAATAAGTGGTAAGAATGGAACAAAGAAAAATAAGTGTGGTTTCAAGAAAATCATTGTGGTTCCAAGAATATCTCAGTTATGTTGCACATGGAAAAAATATGTTTTTTTGGGAGGCTAGACAAAAAATTGGATATCTTGAGCATACGAACTCATATTTTGAATCCGAAAAAATGTGTGATGATGCTGAGACTAAGGCATACACAATGAACTGATAATATTTCAAAATTTTCTTCTTTTAATATTGAATTTTTTTTGTTATTCCAAGAGCGGGACATCTAGATGATAAAATTTGTTTATCAACAAGGTGAAAACCTTTTCTAGAGTGAAAAACTTGAGGAAAGGTTAAAGGTTTGCACCTCGAGATATTTGATCCCTCTCAACGCTTGGTAGATTTGGGGTTAAGATGGATCTATGCTGGTGGGGATATGTGGCAGGTTCGAAAGTCAATAAAAATTTGATAAAATAAGAATATTTTATATTATTTTTTAATATTTAAAATTTAATATAATTTTAATGGGTTAAATTAACTAATGTGAATATTTGTAAATATTATTTGTTTTAGTTAACATCTTTAATTTTTTATTTATAACGTATAAATATATAATATTATGTATTTATTCATAAATATTTAGCTAAAATTTTGATACATGAAAATTACACGTGTATATAATATTTAAAGTTTAGTATTTATTTGGTTTTTAGTGTCAAGAGGATCATGTTTTTTTTTTAGTTTTAATGCATTTCATACATGTAGGTAGAGTAGGATCATAAAAAGAAAAGATGGTGAGGAGGAGGATGATGATGACAATGATGATGATGACGATGATGAGGATCATGTATGATGATTATGATGATGACGCCAACAACACTGATGAGGATGACGATGAGGACGATGAGGATGAGGATGAGGATGACGACGACGACGATGATGATGATAGTGACAACAACAACGATGATGATGGTGATGACAACGATGATAATGGCAGTGTTTACTGATGATGACAACGATGACAATGGCAGTGTCTACTGATGATGATCATGATTTTGATAATCACAATCTTGTGGTGCTTCCGTGCTTTTTTATTTCTTTTTTGAAGGTTAGTACACTTCTATAGACTCTCCATAGATTTTAGTAGTGAACTCAATGTAAGAATAAAAACTTTGATAACAAGGAGATCTCAAACACCAATTTGATATATGACTTAACCATAACCAACATTATATTATTATTATAAAAAATTCAAAATTCAAAACATTAAACAAAATTTAATATAGTTTTTAATTATTAAATTATTTATAATGGTATAATCAATCCATGGAAAGATTTCTCAGCCAAATATACTTGTATTGTGTGTTCTGTTAGCACTCGGTAAATTTCTTAGAGGTTGTAAAAGAAGAAATTTACAAAGGTAACCTTAACCAACCACTTTTAAAGCTGGGATCTAGCCCTTCCAGCTTCAGAGAGGGATCTCTCTATAAGATTTAGCTTTGTTTGAATGATATTAGGCTAGGTAAAGGCACGAGTTTTGTTTCGTTATAAAAGGGTTTTTCAAATTGGTTGAGACAAATTACACATCCATTGGGCTATGGGGTCTGTACTTAATAAAATCCGAGGTGCAACCAGAAACGTTGAAGAGGTCTTTCACAAGGCGAAATAACAAGCTCACTGGATCTTTAATAATTTAAGTGATAAACAGAAGAAAAGATCAGGAAAATAACTCCAATTAACAAGCACTTAAGAATATCTTAACTGAAGATATTTAGAAGATGAACATTAAAATCTATA
>SNQJ01S0045230.1:33161-37186 GCA_010110895.2 Picea sitchensis | reverse complement strand
CATCTACAGATCTGGAATAATATAGAAGAGATGTAGAAGCTTGGGATGAATATGCCTCCAAGATACAAAATAGGTGAATTTTTTAGTCCTCCTAGTCCTCCAGTAGTAGCATGTGAGTCTGGCAAGATCAATTTCTTTCCCTTTTGAAACCTTGCACCTAGATCTGGCTTAGTTGCGCACCTCCTGGCTGGGAAACCCTAGGAATTTTTGACTCCTATATTTTTCCCTACAATCCACTAAAATAAGTTGTATATCTATAGATATGATGATGATAAACACCTGTAATGAGTTTCTCCAACTGTTGAGGGTGATCTTACCCTCCAACTCACTAGATTCACTAGTGACAGTGCGCCCTCCTTCGGGAAATTTACCCCAATGAAAAAATAAATCAATATGGAGATAAAACCCCACACAAGTTGATGAGATAAGGCATTATGGTGATTAAAACCCCTTCTTGAAAGTTTTTATCTTCATATCTACCTCCTCCAATGAAAATCAAACCTTTCTTCCCCAAGCAATGCACCATGTCTAGATAAAACCTCTAAACCTACACCCTGCCTTCACAAATTCCTCCTGAGATGAATCTGAAACTGAGTAGAATGGTGAGGGTGGAATATTTCGCCACCTTGACCAATCTTGGATCATGAACAGAGGAATATTTCACCTCTTTGTTGATATCTAGGGTTTGTTTACTCAAAAACCTCAAAACGATCAAGCTGCAGAGCACAAAGATGTTAAGTGAAAAATGTCATGAATGATTGAGACTCCCTCCTCTTTATTTTATACCTCCATATTCTCACTTGAGTTACTTTATTGATTCCTAAGGTCATTACTTTATTTTCTCCTCTAAGTCAATTAACCTTTTTTCTTCTTTTACCAAAGTCACTTTAATAATATAACATTTAGCTCCTTAGTGATCTTGTTGCACCTTTTATCCCCTTTTTTCCCATGAGACTATAGTCTAGAGGGGTAACTAGACTACTAAGTCTTCCAAGGTTATTTTCAAGAAGAGGTGAACATTACACTCTTGAATGCATTCCTCTTGAATATTTTTCATTTCAACTTTGAGCTCTTGAATACATTTCTCTTGAGTATGTTTCATTTCCACTTCAAACTCTTGAATTGTTGTCTTGATTCCTACCATGATTTGAGAGCGAATATCTATTGGAAATACCACACATAAGATACCAAAAGCAATATCTGGAAATTATCTATCCAGAGGGTTTGATCTGGTAGAAATTTGAGCACCCTGTTAAAATTTATGACCTTTGTAGTCCCGTCACCATCATGAAAAACCCCCAAAAATGGTTGATTTTAAATCAACGATACCTTCACTTCCGGAGCTCCTATTTGGGTGATTTGTTTTTTAAAATAAGATAGTTTTGAAAGAGGAACTCAGATATGTAAATAGTTTTGGAAAATCGGACCCAAATACTACGGAAATCAAAAAAATCGTGCGGTTGTCTGTGGAAAACCCCTAAAAATAGCAGATTTTAAAATACCAATAATTTTACTTCCTGGACTTTGTTTTGGACGATTTTTTTTATTAAATTGTGTGTTTTTATGAGAGGAACTCAGATATACAACTAGTTGTTGAATATTTTGCACAAAAATATACATAAATTGTCTAGAATGTCGCAACCCTCTTTTTCTTCTCCGAAAAAATATGCAAAAATAAAAAAGAAATTGCCCACACTTCCTTCCAAGGAAAGTGCTCTGATACCAATTTTTAAGTACCTGAATAGATCTGAATACAAAATACCAAAATAGTTCCAAATATATCTGAATACAATCACCACAAAATCTATATGGAAAAATATAGAAAACCACCACTTTATTATATCAAACCCTTAGGGTAGGGAAACACCATGCAATGGATCCTATTATGGAAGAGATCCTCTCATGTTCACTTGCATATTCGAGGGGGAATCCTCCTATTGAGCTACTGCTCACAATACAATATTTATCTTCATATCTCATTAAATTGCTTGAACCCCTTTATATAGTGCTACCAACCACCTAAGAACATTCTAGATGTAGAACCTTCTAAGAAGTCATCTTACATTTATTATATCTAACTACCATAAAGGGTCTTATTTAATACTATAGTGGACCTAGTCCACCTTACATTGAATGACCTCCATTGTTATCACGATGGGCCCTCCAGGCCCCCCACTACCTCTCTAGCCACCTAACCAAAACTTGAGGAAAAGTCAAAGGTTTGCACCTCAAGAGATTTGATCCCTCTAGGCACTTGATAGATTCGTGGTTAATATCGGTCTATGTTGGTGAGGATATGTGGCAGGTTCGGAAGTCAATAAAAAATTGATAAAATAAGAAGATTTTATATTAATTTTTAATATTTTAAATTTAATATAAATTTTATTAGCTAAATTAACTAATGTGAATATTTGTAAATACTATTTTTTTAAAGTTAACATCTTTAATTTTTTATTTATAGTGTAAAAATATACAATATTTTGTAGTTATTCATAAATATTTAGATAAAATCTTGATACACGAAAATCACGTGTGTGTATACTATTTAAAGTTTAGTATTTATTTATTTTTGAGTGTCAAGAGGACCATGTTTTTTTTAAAGTTTTAATGCATTTGATACATGTAGGTAGGTAGAGGAGGACCATAAAAAGAAAAGATGATGATGATGAGGATGATGATGATGACGATGAGGATCATGTATGATGATTATGATGAGCATGATGATGATAACAATGACAATGATGAGGATGAGGATGAGGATGACGATGATGATAGTGGCGACAACAACAATTATAATGGTGATAATGTTGACTATGATGATGATGGTGATGACAACGATGACAATGGCAGTGGCGACTGATGATGATCATGATGTTGATGATGGAAATGATGAAATAAATGATAACAACGATGATGTTTTTTTCATGATTATGATGATGGCAGCAACAAAGATGATAAGGATGATATGGATGATGATGATGATGATGATGACAATGATGACAACAATGATTACAATGATGTGGATGACGAAAATAAGGATGACAATGATGAGAATGACGATGATGACATTGATGACAATAATGATGATGAGGATGATGGTGATGGTGTTTAATGTTCACTAAGATCAAATTTGGTCGATGATGACGATGAAGATGATGAGGATGATGGTGATGATGATGATGGTTAATGTCCACTAAGACCAAATTTGGTTTATTGGACCTTAAGAAAGTTAAAAAAATACTTGGTTTTCTTTATAATTTTATTTATGTGCTCGAAAATATTTAAGAGAAACATCCATATATATTTTTGATGAGTTAATAGGTGGTGGTTATGATGATGGCGTTGGTTAACATCCATTGAGACCAAATTTGGTGTATCAGACCTTAAGAAAGGTAAGGAAGTACTTGTTTTGATTTATAATTTTACTGTTTTGCTCAAAAGTCTTTAAAAGAAGTGGTCCTACATAGTTTTGATGATTTAAAAGGGTGGGAAGGTCAATATTATAACAAGTATTTGAAATTGTAGGTGTACACGAGTCACTCTAAGAGAAACTATTTTCTATATTCAACTCTCTTAGTGTCACAAACATGACAAATTATTTCAACCCATGATATTATGTGAATTGTTTAATAATATTTTGTTTCATTATAGAACTTATCAAAATTTATTTTTATTTTAGGAGTATTGATTTTCTTCTTTTCTATTAATAAGAAGAAAATCATTCTATTTTATTTGTGTATAACTTTAAATTTATTGATATTAATAAATTTATTTTATTTGCATATAACTTTAAATTTATTGAAATTATATGTTATTGCTTTATTTATTTATTTATATAATCAATTATATGAAAGTTTATGGTTAGTTTATGAATATTATGACGATGATGGTGATGGTTAATGTCCAGTAAGACCAAATTTTGTCTATTGGACCTTAAGAAAGGTAAGATATTACTTGGTTTTCTTTATAATTTTATTTATGTGCTCAAAAATCTTTAAGAGAAGCATTTCTAGATAATTTTGACG
>SNQJ01S0045230.1:25661-30661 GCA_010110895.2 Picea sitchensis | reverse complement strand
TTTTTTTTTTTTTTGGATTTATTAGTTTATTTCTTTTTATTTTTATTTCTTTTTATTTTTATTTATTTCTTTTTTGGAGATCAATACACTTCTATAGATTTTCCATAGATTTTAATAATCAAATCATTACAAGAATAAAATCTCTCTTGAGAGGAAAATATCATACACCATTTAATGTATGCACTGACCATAACCTTAACATTATATTATTTTTATATAAAATTTAAAATTAAATGAGAGCTGAAATTCTTTTTAATTATTAAATTTCTTCCAACCCTATGGCGTGAAACTCTAATGATAAGACTCACATTAATGCAATACCAAGATTGATTTAGGATTCCCTGTGGGCTCTGCGGCTAGGTTTTGCTATCCGCATTTGTGCTACCTTTGAGATGGACGAACGCGGTCGAGGGAGTGGTCACTTCCAAGGAGAGTGAGGACTCGGCCAGAGGCGAGGAGCATGAGCTACCCAGCACAATGGCCGGACTTAAGTGAGTGTGTGGCTGCGGTGAATCGTGGGATTACATTGCGGTGTGATGGTGGTAAGGTATTTTCCTAGGGCCTCGATATGGTGGTGCTTTCCTGAGAAGGTGGCTTCTCGTGGTGCCTCTTGATTCCAGGGGATGAATCCTTCTCTATAATTATCAAATGTTGTTTGACCCTCCATTACTCCCAGGATACAGTGTTCTTAATCTTTGGTGCTTTGATGGAGGCTAACAGGGTTTGTTGCATTGGGGGTTTGTTCCTCTCTTTGGTTTTTCTAGACCCTCTTCACCTCTTCCTCCTTGGCTAGAATAGGTTTTGGACTAGAGCTTTGAGTTCCACACCGAGGGCGTGCGATGTATTGTTTAACACTTTGAGGTCCCTTGGGGGCATGCAGTGTTGGATGGCTTGCTGAGGTCCTATGTGATTGTGCGTGTCCCCAGTTTTAGTTTCTTATCTGTTGTTTGTTGGGTTTTTTATCTTTTGTTTGTTTCTCATTTTTAACCCACTTGCTAGTACTGGTGACTTTCTGGTTTATTGTGAGGATGTAGTAGTTTGACTAATACTTCTTTGATCATTTGTTACATAGTGTGAAGATGTAAAAATTATATTTTATTAATTTAATTTAGAGTGGATTTTCTATTAGAAAAAAAAGTGTAAAACAATTGTAATATATATATATGAACCAATAATATTTATTTGAAATGATAGTATTAATATTAATTTTAATCATATATAATATATATATATATATATATATATATATATATATATAATTCAATTTTCAATTATTATTAGATTCAAAATTTATTTATAATAAAGCTTTTAATATTGGAACTTAATCAAAAATTAATTTAAGTTAAGATTAATAAGGAAGATATTATAACTAATTATGTGATTTAATATATATATATATATTCAAATTAAGTTGAGTTAAGGTTTAGCTGCAATGATTTGTGTTAAGGGGTGTTTTCCTCCACCTATCTTCAATTTCCACAAGTGATATATTAAACTATTCAATAAATAAATTATAAAAAAAGAAAAAAATTATTATTAAATAAATATAATTCAACAATAATCAATATTTTATTTTATACATATTCATATTTTTTAAATTCCTTAACAATATTTTATTTATACATATTCATATTTTTTAAATTGTAAATTAAAAAAAATTAAATACTAGTGCAACATCTATCTTAAAATCTAAAATTTTACAATTTAAAATATTCCATCTTTATTTAATAATTCAATTACAAATATTATTATAATACAAATAAAATATTTTAACCATAATTAATATTTTCTTTTACATATCTATACCTTTAGATTCTAACTTCTAGAAATACAAAGATCCATTGAAAAAATAAAAAATAATACTTCAACAAATTTCATACTAAATTTAAAATCAAAAATAAAAATAATTTTTAAATCTTACATAATCCGTTTTTTTTTTCTATTTGATAAATAATATGTTTATTTAATATGTTTGACTGTGTAAAGCTTAAGTAGATTTAATGATTAAATGTGTTTTTTTTTATAGGTTCTAATCTATAGTTAAGTAAGGGTTCCGTATAGTTGAGTTGATGGGAGCAAAATCGTACAACATTGCACTCTTCCATTAAAATAAAAGACAAATCCTTCTCTCTTTTTCTAAACACGGATAAGGCGTCTTCCGCACGTTTTCAGTTTCAAAATCGTAATTGAAGAAAAAATTTGAGGACCTTTTCCCATCGCAACAAAAGCTCAATGCTCTCTCTTATTCAAAGAATCATATTCTTATCAAACGAATTCACTGTCAGTGTTGGAATTTGACCCGTCAAATATGGTTAAGATTTAAAGTTTCCCAGAAAAACAATCTATCGAAAACCTTTGCATTGTTTGTGGAATGTTTTTCAAATTCCGACCATACGCAAATGAACACGGCGTCCATCAGAACTCAGGATCTACCGTATAAAACAGGATCTTGTATCATCAATTTCCATCCATTCTACAACGCGGCTTTATAGACTTTCTCAGCCCTAAAAAGCCGAACGCGCCTCTCTGTCGTCAATGCTTTTGAGCCGCTTTTCATACGAAATCTTCTTCCTAAACTCCTCGGGCCGTCGTATCTCTAAACTCCTCGGGCCGTCGTATCAAACCCTTTCGTGCGTTGTGATCGGCATGGCCCAATATAAGCGCAGCCGAGAGGACAATTACGAGCATCAGAATCCGCCCAAGCGTTCCTGCAGCAGAAGCAACAGTTCGTTGTGTGAAGCGGACGTTCTAGGTCTTCTAGCCGATCTTGATGATGATATTACTTCTCAGGATTTAGAGACGGCCCAAAATGCATTGGTGTTGGATATGATGACAAGCCTCGACCAAGTAATTGGGAGGCATACAAATCTTGGATATTTTTTCAACCATTTTTCATTAAATAAATGCAGGTATCCTTGAAATTTTTTGAAATCGATAGTCAGATACACTTTTTCCCAGGGCACCATGATCCCATAACTTGGAAATATCACAAAATTAAGAGTAAGGTGGCACCTTGGAAAAGGTTAGTGGAGTCACCAGATAATTTTATTGAAACTATCAAAGGGATGAGGGATCACCCTCAGTGTATTTTCTAGGTAATCTTTGTAAGATAAAGGTTTTGAGAAAAGGCTTACTGAAAAAGTGTTATCCTTGAGGAATATTGACTCAGTGTTCCCCGACAATGACACCAAAATGTTATCGCGCAATTTGTACTTTCCCAAATCCAAAGACAAGTGGATACTGAATTGGCATAACATGGAGGATGACCTATCACTGTCACCTTAATAGGACACCTCTTTCTATTTAGGAGTACTACCCTAGGGGAGACGTCCCCAGTGACCTGGGGGTTCGAGAAGGCTAAGGTAAAGCTATAAGAAAGTCCCACCCCTCTCACATGTCACTAAGTTCCAATTTTTTACTGAGATGGAGAAAAAGATAAATTAAATGTACCTGCCCAGAACAAGACAACAAGTAAAAAATAAATGTTGTTTGCAAGTACCATATGATGTCAGTGCTTCATAAAACCATGAACTCTTTTGAAAGATAAACAAGCTAATGTAAAATTGAAGCAATATAAATATTTATAACAAAAATGTATATTTAGCAACATCTACAACAATTATGCCTCAATAATGATTTAAGAATGACAAGAAATAATAGCCTCAAATTGTCAGAATGATAATAATTGTCAAAAGCAATTATGGCAAAGTAAAATCAACTTATAATCTTACTTTTAGGATGAGTTTTCTGTTATTATAGATGGCTGTAGCAATATTTTGCAACAACAACAAATTAGTTAGTGAGTTAGTCTAATTTAGAGTTAGTAAGAGTTAGTAAAAGTCTTAGGAAAGATGGTTTAAGAGTTGTTTGGTCAATCAATCACTTGCAAGGAGTGGACTAGTGCCTTTTAGGGTAATGGAGTCAAAGGTTGTTGCATAGATTCTTAGAGGAAAACAACAAATGATAATAGGTAATCTAAAGGGGTGGGTGAGATGATTTAGGTGTTAGTAACCTAAGGCCTCAATATCTAAACCCTAGAAGGAAAAAATGCTAGGAAGTAAGTAACCTTAGGCCCCAACAATTCCCTTCTTCCTTAGATCAAGCTTGAAGTAAATATATGAAGCTAATGAAGCAATGCTACTAGAGTGCTATAAAGGTAGGGATCTAGTGTATTCTTCAAAAGAGTTGTTCTTTATAAAAGTCAAGTAGGTAGAAAATTATAAGGAAAAGGATAATAACATATGCTTCTCCCCTAGGGTTTCAAACTAGCAATTTCATAATCTTATAAATGAACAAGTAAATTTACCATAACCATTCAAAAATAAATGAAGAATCACATATTTACTTACTTCATCAATAATAATTTAGCCACAAAACCCTAATTGAAGACTTTCCACCATGAAAATGCCAAAATACACCAAAAATAGCCTCTTCAAGAAGTTGTGCACCACTTAATTTCAGCCAAATACCCTTAAAGAGGGCCGAATTTCAGACCTCAGACTTGTGTGAGTGAATGATGATGAAAAATATAGGAGATTTATTTCTTATTGATACAATGATAATGACCTTTAATTAAAATTTAGGTTAGAAAAGGTCGGCATGGTCAAATGACATCAAAAATCAGTTTTTACATAAATTTGAAGAATTAAACCCTAAAAAGTGCAGTAGAGGGGACATCATTCCCTCTTAGGGTGACATTGAGCCTCATAAGTGGGGCGTCAATGATCCAGATTTTATGAGCAAAATGAAATGAATGCAGATTATTAAGAGGTGCTTAACACAAAATAACAGAGATACAGTAAAATTGGTTTTCTATTCAATAACGAAATAAGTTGAAACTGTAAAATGCAGTGGAAACAAGCTTGCTGGAATGGTGGTGGCTTATCTCTGAGAAGTGATGTGACGACAGTGTACATTCGCAAGAAGAAGGTTACAATGAGGCTCTGAAGGCCTTTTTACAATAAACAAGAATTCCAAAAACCCTAGACATCCAAAAACCT
>SNQJ01S0045230.1:0-11256 GCA_010110895.2 Picea sitchensis | reverse complement strand
GGGGGGCGGGGGGTGGGGAATTTGATCACTCACTAGTCCTAGGGGGTGGGGAATTTGATCACTCACTATTCCTTCTTGATGTACTTATAGTGGAGAAACAACCTCCAAGCTCCTTTAATATTAACCTTGAGTTTTAAACCTTGAGTGGTTGAAGGATGCACATTATATAAAGCATATACAAGATATTTGGATTCCATTCAACGAGTCTTCAAGGGAATCATCAACACTTTAGTTTGAGAACATCCTCAAAACAACAAAATAGGCATCTAATGAGTGGTCATTAATTAGAATGGAAAAGGATGATCATCTCCATAGGGATATGAAGGAAAAGCTAAAGGGTTTGTATCTAAGTGATGGTTATGGTTATCTCATAGAAGCCACAAAAGAAGAGGTAAATTCCTTCGAAGAATAAAAGAAGAGATTGTTACTAGAAAAAGAAATTGAATGGAGATTAAAGAGTAGAGCACTTTGGTTATATACCATAGATGAAAATTACAAGTTTTTTCACCATTATAAAAATTCAAGAAAAATATAAACTTAGTATGGAATATAGAGAAAAATGATGGCTCACATGCTTCTAGTTTCAGGGAGATTTCACAAAGAGGGAGTGGATTTTTTTGGAAATATTTATAAGGCCTATAAAAGAGAAAAAATAGTAGAAATTGTCAAGTTGAATTAGTACTTTCCTAGCTTTGTAGATTCCCAAGATAATCAAAGTCTAATTGAAGAAGTTGGGATAGATGGATTGCTTTCAGTTCTTTGTAGTTTTAAGAAAAACAAAAGCCTTGGAATAGATGGTTTTCTAATGGATTTTTGTGGGGGTGCTTTGATCTTATAAAAGATGATTTTATATTGATAATTAAAGAATCTATATCTCCAAGGAATATTTTGGCACCCTTTAATGCTACATTTTTAGCACTAATACCAAAATATGATAACTCTACATATTTTGAAAAATCTAGGCCTATTTCCCCCTTTAATTGCATTTATAAAATAATATCCAATATTACTACCAAAAGGTTAAAGGGAATTTTTGTCTATCTATATTTCTTCTGAGTAGTTTGGTTTTCTCAAGGTTTGAGATATCCATTTTTCCGTACCAACATATTGAGTTGGAAAATGGACTAAAATACTTGGTATTTTTTTAAAATCCTAATGTTTATACAAAAATGGACAAGTATTGGCCTATTTCAAAAGTGGAAAAAGGTCAAATTCATGGTGTAATCACTAGTTATCTAGAGGAGGAAGACATGTTTTAGTAAAATCACTGTTAGAAGGAATTCCTATCTATTGGATGGAATTACCATGGATACCAAAAGGAATTATGAAAACCATAAGAAGACTCAGTTTCATATTCATCTAGTCAAGCAACAAAGAGAAAAGGGGTATCCCCTTGGTAAAGTGAAAAATACTACTAGTTCCAAAATCTTCGGGGGATGGTCTTTAGGGAATGGAGTTTCAATTTTTTTTTCTACTTCTCTAAAGCACTAGCAACCAAAAGTGTTTGGAGTATCATAAAAGGGAAAGGGATTTAATGTCATATAGTGAAAGAAAAGTATATCTCCCTAGTATTTATGGAAGAATGGATTCAAAATGCTTCAAAGATTTTTCATAATATTTCTATTACCTAGAAATAAACATTGTTAGCTTTTCCCTATGTTGACAATTGGCTAGCGTGGAAGAAGAGGAAAAAGGGTGACGGTGGGTGTGGATCCTTGGATTGGTAGTGGAGAGGACTATATGATTCCAAGTCATCTTATTTAGTTTTTGAGGAATAGAGGTATATGTACACTTTATAAAATTGTTGGTTTGAATTTGACTTTAATCTATATGGGACCATTATATTGCTATATTCATATCCAAGTTTGTACATATACATATTGAAGATGATGGTGTGGTATTTGAAACCTAAGTGCCCCCATAAATCTCTCATTTTCATTTGGTTATTGTTGAACAAAGCAAGTTTTGACTCTTCAAAAGAGGAATATTAATGGACCTAGATGGTGTAGTATGTGCATGTTAAGTGATATTTTTTTTTTCACTTTATTATGTCGTGTGGTTTTATTGTCCATGTTTGGAAAGAATTGGAGAGTTTCATAGGATTAAAGGATGCATGGTTAGGGGATTCTATCAAGGAATCTCTTAAAAGATGGGTAGAAAATGTTGCTACAAAGAACTGTAGAGGATTACCCCTCATTGTTGTGTGGGGTATTTGGATAGCAAGAAATGCTAAATATTTTTAAAGTTTAATGAAAATGAATGGATATTAAAGAGTAGAGCACTTTGGTTAGATACCGAAGATGAGAATCACAATTTTTTTCACCATTATAAAAATTCAAGAAAAATATAAACTTAGTCTCGAATATAGAGAAAAATGATGGCTCACATGGTTCTAGTTTTAGGGAGATTGCACAAAGAGGGAGTGGATTTCTTTGGAAATATTTATAAAGCTTATAGAAGAGAAAAATAATAGAAATTGTCAAGATGACTTAGTACTTTCCTAACTTTGTATATTCCCAAGACAATCAAATTCTAATGGAAGAAGTTGGGAGAGATGGATTGCTTTCAGTTATTTGTAGTTTTTAGAAAGACAAAAGCCTTGACACATATGGTTTTTTAGTGGATTTTTGTGGGGGTGCTTTGATCTTATAGAAAATGATTTTAGATTGGTAAATAAAGAATCTAGATATCCAAGGAATATTTTGGCACCTTTTAATGCTACATTTTTAGCACTAATACCAAAATATGATAACCCTACATATTTTGAAAAATCTAGGAGTATTTCCCTCTTTAATTGCATTTTTAAATAATACCCAATATTACTCTCAAAAGGTTAAAGGGAATTTTGTCTATCTAAATATTTTGTGAGTATTTTAGTTTTCTCAAGGTGAGCTCGATACATGAGGCTATGGGTATAGCTCAAGAGGTTCTTCACTCAATAAACGTAAAAAATTTAAAATACATGGTGGTGAAAGTGGATCTTTCTAAGGCTTATGACAAGGTTAATTGACTCAACTTGAGGTTGATGCTCATTCATTTGAGATTCTTTGTTTCTTTTGTGAATTGGGTATTGGATTGTGTCTCATTTATTTCCCTCTCTATTCTGATTAATGGATCAACTACCACTAATTTATTTACACCCGGAAGGGGTCTAAGGCAAGGGTTTCGTCCTTCCCCTCTACTATTCCTCATTGTAGTAGAAGATGTGAGAAAATATTTGAAGGAGGCAATAAGAAATGTGAAATTTAAAGGAATCAAAGTTATAAATGCATACCCTTTGACACATCTATTGTTTGTTAATGGAATTTTGATTTTCTGTGATGGATCTAGGAGGGTTGCTGGTAGACTTAAGGAAATTTTGGATTTGTACTATCTTGCTTCAAGTATGTAGGTAAATATGGAAAAATATTTAGTCTCCTTTCTAGACGTATATGAGGAAGACAATGATTTTAAAATCTCCATTTTTCCATACCAACATATTGAGTTGGAAAATGGACTAAAATACTTGGTATTTTCTGTAATCTTAATGATTATATACAAAAATGGACTAGTATTGGCCTATTTCAAAAGTGGAAAAGGTCAAATTTAAGGTGCAATCACTAGTTTTCTAGAGGATGAAGACATGTTTTAGTAAAATCACTGTTAGAAGGAATTCCTATCTATTGGATGGCATTACCATGGATACAAAAAGGAATTGTGGAGAAAATAAGAAGACTTAGTTTCATATTCATCTAGTCAATCAACAAAGAGAAAAGGGGTATCCCCTTGGTAAAGTGGAAAATATTACTAGTTCCAAAATCTTTGGGGGATGGAGTTTCAAATTTTTTTCTACTTCTCTAAAGCACTAGAAGCCAAAAGTGTTTGGAATGTCATAAAATGGAAAGGGATTTAGTGACATATAGTGAAAGAAAATTATATCTCCCTAGTCTTTATGGAAGAATGGATTCAAAATGCTTCAAAGATTTTTCATAATATTTATATTATCTAGAAATAAGCATTGTTATCTTTTCCCTTGGTTGACAATTGGTTAGTGTGGAATGTTGGAAGAGGAAAAAGGGTGATGGTGGGTGTGGATCCTTGGATTGATAGTGGAGAGAATATAGGATTCTATTGTAACATCTCGCTCTTTCGCGCACATGATTTGACTTATTCTTTGAGGACACTTAAGTGCAAGTGATCTGGTTCAGTATATGATCTTATGGATTTTGATGATGATGTTGTGGATATGATGTTATGTTATTTTGATATCTATGTGTAGATAAGTGCTATTGACGAGTTTCTTCTAAGTGTGCAGACACTTGACAGATTGAGGATGTCGATGGCATCAATGGACTTCCTTAGACTCCAGATCGAGTCAGGGAGTGGACTGTATATGGTTTGGATATTTATGTTTATGCATATGTGACATATGATCAAGTATATTATGATGTTGTTTATGGATCATTGACATGTTTTGTTGATGGATGCAGGCTGACAATTGCTTGCTAATCAGACTCACATTAGGAGTAAAGGGGCCATGCACAAAAACCATATATATTGAGGGAGAGGTGTGGTAGCAGCCCCGCCACAACCTACTAGCACTCCCGTCGTGGCTCGAATTGTAGGTTAACGATTACCTAGTTCAAGAGATCCACGATGTCGTGAGGGCAGATTGAGATAGTCGCTCGCGAAGATTGTAAGGGGCGTGCAATAAGGCAGGGTCCTTATTCCTTAGAGGCCCTTAGTCTCTCACAAGGTCGCCTGATGGAGTATTGGCTCCAAGGGTTGGACGTCTGCCAAAATAAGTCAAAGACGAGTGACACCCTTGGAGCACGTAGTGCGTCTTGAAGGGCACATTGCATAAATAAAACATGAATACAAGCGAGTGACACCCTTGGAGCACGTAGTGCATCTTGAAGGGAACGCCAATATTTTAACGCAGGTGAGTCAATGAACGTAGGTGCCTAAAAAACAATATTTTATCTGACATGATCAACCTTAAAATAAATATTAAATGGGTAAATTTTATCAATTATAAATTTCCTTAAAAATCTTAAGCCTAGTTGAAAATTAAGCCTAGGTCTAAATGGGGTAAGAAGACTAAAAATTAAATAATCAATTAACAAAAGGGGGATGAAGAAAAATTAAGTTAAGAATTTAAAAGATATAATTTATCTAAGAATTACTGATTGTTTATTTGCAAGACATGCTATTTTGGAACTTAGACAAAAAGGGGAATGAATGCAAAAAGGAATGTGGAAACATAGAAGGAATCTAGTCTAGAGAACTTTTAAAAATAAAATTCAACTAAGTTTTAAGAAAGGTGTCCGTTATTAAAGGAAATTGAGGGAATAAATGGACAACAATGAGTGTTTTTAGGAGTGCTTTTAGGATGGGTGAAAGAAATTGACATTTAATTTAATTAAATAAATGAATTTTTGGTGCAACTAAGGGATCAATAGGGGACACGTGTACAAGAGAGAGTATTTCCTAATTAAATTTTAATAAAAAAAATTTAAAGTGCACTTAAGTGGTCACTAAGAAGAACTCTATAAAAGTAATGGCAGAGAAGATGAATGGATCATAGATCACGATTGGTATGTGTAAGGTTATGCTGCCGAGATTCTTGACTGGTTTTTCTTGTGGGAGTTGGGATACCCAGCTCGAAGGAGTGTGGTAGCTCGACCTTGAGAGGCAAACTGGGAGCTATATTTTCTCTGGTTGTGTTGTGCGAGGCCCCTTTGCGGCTAGGGGAGCTAAGGGGGAAGAATAGTACCCATA
Source organism: Picea sitchensis (assembly GCA_010110895.2). Taxonomy (NCBI): domain Eukaryota; kingdom Viridiplantae; phylum Streptophyta; class Pinopsida; order Pinales; family Pinaceae; genus Picea; species Picea sitchensis. Next base: position 5,496 of record SNQJ01S0045230.1, on the reverse strand, counting down.
GCGTTGAAGAATAGTACCCATAGCGTTGGCTAAGAGGTACTGGTGAGGTATTCACGGTTAGCAAGCAGTAGATAGAAGGGAAAAAACATCTTCGAATTCTTCACCTCCGGTTATGGTAATTCTAAATTGAGATTGCACTCATTATTTTCAATTAAAATTTTAGTTTAATTTCATTGCATACTGGTTGCTGGGAAAACTGGGAAAACTATTCAAGGTTTAATGTTTTTGTTGAGATTCAGTTAAGCATGTCCTCGTGGTAATTCTGTCTTGTTTTTATTCACCATGAGAGATTTTCCCAGCATTAGGCTTCATCGTGGCGTTGATTCTTCTCTGTCCTATTTTAAGTTTTTAACTGAAGTTGCAGCCCCGAATTGATCTGAAAGCATTCGTCGCACCTGTGCATTTTACTTTTATTGGACCGTGTTCCCTTCTCCTCAGCTTTGACAGTTGGCCTCTGAGATTGTTTGTTTCTTTTCACAGCGACGTTCTCCTTTGCCTCTGCGTATCATAGTTAATCTCTGCGTGTAGTGCCTGACCTGGGACTCTCATAAGCTCTCTTCTTGGTGCCCTCTAGGGTTCTCAACACTTGGACTTGGGATCGACACTTGGGTTTAAAATAAGACTCAGTAATGTGCACAACCCCAAAAATTTAAACCCCAAGCTTTTAATCCAACTTTTATCAACCAGAGAATTTAGGGACGCAACTTTCGACTGCTTCTCTCTTAATAACAAGAAACCCTTTTACCCAAGATTCCATGATCTTAAACTCATCCGTCATTGGACGCTACTTGCTACCTGTAGCGAATATTGATTAACCATATTAGTGCAACGATTTCCAGTATATTTACACAGCGAATCCGTAATTTCCTCTTGGCAAATTTTTGTGGCGATCGCTGAGTTTCTCGGTTTTACTTAACCCCCCTTTTTCTGCTTCTACCTGCCTTCCACCCAACGAAATGCTCAGGAAATTCCATTTTTTTTCTCTGCGAAATTGCATGTATGACCTGCGTTTTTACAAGGGCCTAAGTTCTGATTTCACCTACTTTTCTCAGCAAATTTTTCGTTGATAGCCCAGCGGATTCACTGCTAGCTGCAACGGAACCACCCTTAACGCTCAACGTTTTGTTCTCTGCGTCCTTTAATTTTTCCCAGCGAACATCACTCGTAATCGATGCAGTTGCCCCACGAATTTTACATGAAAGCTCTGCGATTTCGCTTGCCCTAGTGTGCTTGTTCTTCGCCCAGCCAAAGTCCTCCATCTCTCAACGTTTGAGACTTGCATTCTACGTTCTCCTTCTCTGCGTTTTTCTTTTGTCCCATCAACGTGGGTGCCACGAGATTTCCCAACAATTTTTCCTCTGCCTTGTCAAATTCCACTCAACCTCTCTGCGTTTTTGCAGTGGGCATACCAACGTCCTTCCCTCAAAGTCGAATTGCATTTTTTCTTGTGTTCCCACTCAGCTAGGTCCTTTATTACCTCGTGTGTCTTATCATCTTGCCCAACAATATTTTAACCCAATCACAATGAATTAATAAACTCGCCCAACGACTTGTATTGGCGTACTTCTGCGTTCTGGCCTATGAAGATGCCTCTGCAATTTACCTTGTTTTCCCAACTATTTTTACTTTACCGACACAGCTGGCGAGTTACCTTGATCGCTTTTATTTTTAACATCATCCTCGACGACCCTCCTTCGTAGCGTCTTTTCCAACGTGAGCCCAAGCCAAGAGAGCCTTGGTGAGGTAGAGTCAACCCTGATGTTCGTCCTTAATGAATAATTTTTTTAGGTAACTACTAGCACAGCAGCTGGAGAATGCCGAATTTATTAAATTTTATTATTGATTAACAAATAAATGGTTGCATTTTGGTGTTAATATTTTAATTTCTGTTAATCACTTACCTGGCAATCAGTTAATTTATTTTGTGTGACTACTAAGAATAATCCAGCCATATTTAATCCTGTCCATAGAAAACTTATTAAGCACTAAAGCCCTATTAAATCTGCCCATTGTCAATAGGTGTATGCCTTTCGGCTTAACAAGTAAAATTCTACTTAATTATATAAAGTAACATAAAGGTAAAGTTTACATTTAAAATGTCCACTAAAATAATCTTTATGGGTCCCAACTTACCTTTCATATGTTTAGTATAGATCTACATAGGCTTTGGAATTTCAGCTCGAGAGGATCTACTCCTCATGGTTAGAATGACTTGACCCCCTTATTTGTTGGGCCTGTATTATAAGAAGGAATTCTCGGCTCCGTGAAGTAGATCTTCTTTGTCAATTTGAGTGGATATATCCCCTTGCACATTGAGTAAATAACTGATAACTTTTCTTGCGCCTTTTAATCATGTGAATGTATGATGGTTTAGAATTTTTTTATCTAGCGCCTTGGAATTAGAATAGATGTTTTCCCTCGCGCCTTGGAATTGTTGATGAACCTTGATTGAGCGATTGATTTCCCTCGCACCACCAAAATATGTTGATGCATGATCTTATTAATACTTGGATTCATTTCGCCACTTATCTATGTTGAAGCAAGATTGTATTAATATTTAGATTCTATTCGCCACTTAACTACGTTGATGCATGATCTTTTAATACTTAGACTCTATTCGCCACTTATCTATGTTGATGCAAGATTTTATTAATTCTTAGATTCTATTCACCACTTATCTATGTTGATGCATGATTGTTTAATACTTAGATTCTATTTCACCACTTATATATGTTGATGCATCACTTATATATGTTGATGCATGATCGTATTAATATTGAATCCCCCTGTGCCTTGGATTATGCCGATGAAAAGGTGTTTTGATTGCTTGCACTATGGAATAAGTTGATGCTTAAATGTTTACGCCTTAGTTTAACAACGTGCTTTGTCACAATGTTATTGTATGATTTCCTTGCGATTAGATTAATTGCGTGCAATGATCGATAAGTGAATTAAGTTAATCCGACAATTAGATCATGTGTGTACCTTGAAAATGATGTTGATTATTGTGAATTCGAAGATTGATTTAATCACACGCCTTGAAGTTAAGTAGATATCTGCTTGTTCCTTAAACATTAAAATAAGTTGATTACTTTGCGCCATAGCTTATGTCGTTGCTTGATTGAATTAGTAATTAAATTCTCTTGCGCCGTGGAATTTTATGTTACATGTGATGGTTTATTAGAATACTATTGTGCCTTTATTATCATTGATGATGTTGATTTAGCTTAGTCGGCTTGGACTTGATTGTGTTGATGGGATGTAGACACCTCCTTGTTCCTTAGAACAGTCACCAACCCTGAGATCTTAAATGGTTAAAATCAATTGGAACCTGGGCTTGAGCATTGCTTATGTGTCCTGGAGGTCCTAACCTTGCAGGGTAGGTTGGACGAGTAACATCTTAATTCATTCGTATGATTATATTTATGAGATGAGTTGAGACATTTATGATTCACGCTGTTTTTGCGTCATCATTTATTTGTATGAATGCAATGATTATGGGATGCTATTTATTGTGTTAATGCGTCGATATGTGTATCATTATTCATGGAAATAACGTGTCGGCCTCATGTCGCGAATGATTGATATTGTGTTATTATTGTTTCATTAATATATTGGATGATGTGTCAATGATGTTGTTATTAATTGTGATGTATATTTCCTAATGCAAACAAATTTTTTTTTACCTGTTGTATGTCACTTTTGTTGTCGTAACGACAGGGCCATCACATCCAAGTCATCTTATTTAGTTTATAAGGAATAGAGGTATATGTACACTATATGAAATTGTTGGTTTTAATTTGACTTTAGTCTAACATCGAGACTAGTTATCTTTTAGGGAGTTGAGGATAAGAGAAGAATATGTTTCCATATGGGACCATTATATTGCTATACTCATATCCAACTTTGTACATATACATATTGAAGATGATGGTGTGGTCTTTGAATCCCTTAGGATCCTATACTCTTAAGGAGGGCTACAAGGCTGTCTCTTCTAGAGGTATAGGATCTTCAAAGGAATTAGTGATGGAAAAAGGTATGGAGTTTCAAGTGCCCCCATAAATCTCCCATTTTCATGTGGTTACTGTTGAACAATAAAATAAGTTTTGACTCAAGACATTCTTCAAAAGAGGAACATCGTTGGACCTAGATGGTGTAGTATGTGCATGTTAAGTGATAAAACAAATTAGCACCTTATTATGTCATGTGGTTTTATTGTTCATGTTTGCAAATAATTAGAGAGTTTCATTGGATTAAAGGATGCATGGTTAAGGGATTCTATCAAGGAATCTCTTAAAAGATGGGTAGAAAATGTTGCTACAAAGAAATGTAGAGGATTACCCCTCATTGTTGCGTGGGGTATTTGGATAACAAGAAATACCAAGATTTTTTAGAATAAGGAGATTACTTCAATCTAATATGAAATTCAAAGCTTAAACATCTTAATAGCCTATAACCAAACAAAATTTCCCAAACCTTAAAGATAGATTTGAAGAGATAATCAATAAATAGGGGGCTATAAATAGGGGGCTTGGGATTTTCTTGATACATCCTCCCACATTAATCTTCCAAAGAGTGAGACAAGGAGTATTATAGCTCTTTTTACTATCATTTTCAAAGTAGGATTAAGATTTAAACTAAAAAAAACCAAGAGAGATGATGGCACTTGACCCTCACACTTGTAGGTGAGCATGGTCAATAAAAAGTATAGATATTTGGGGACTTCTTGTTAATAATCAAATCGTTAAAGAGAATTTGTTTTAATCAATTAACAAATTTTCCATAAAAGGAGGAGGGATTATGGATAGCTCAAGGTGAATGGTGGATTAAGGAAACTCAAAATAGTTGCAACAGATAATATGAACACCTTGCTTTCTGAAGCAGTTATAATGATTTTAGTTGATAATGATGAAGAAGCTTATTTTTTTTTATAAGACATTTTGTCAATAAAACTGATGTCACTGTGTGATTTATAGATTTTTGACGCAGAAAGTATGTGATTTTTGAGGCAGAAAGTATGTGACATCAATTACGAAAGTTATGTAATGGAGGATACAGTAAAAATATTCTTTTCATGGTTTTATTTGAAAAAGGATAAATATGTTCATGATTGTATGTCTATATAATTTATAATTTACTTGCTTTGTAGAATGTTATATTTCACTATAATGTTATAATTTATAGAATGTTATTTGTAGAATGTTATAATTTATAATTTATTTATAATTTTCATTAGTAGGTGAACTCACTATTTGAAATTAAAATTTTGAAATAAGGATGTGTTTACTATCAGTCTCTAAAAAATAAAATAATATTTTCATTAGGTATAACTGTTAAATCTGATTTTAGACCTAAGGTCAAGATTGCTGGACCCATTTTACCAGTTAATTAGAATTGATATAAAAACTACACAAAATTTCCATAAAACCAATATTAAAGCCCATTAGCCCATTATTGTGGATCAACCCTGTGTTTTTCAGAGAAGTTACTGAAAAC
>SNQJ01S0045229.1:75972-102341 GCA_010110895.2 Picea sitchensis | reverse complement strand
TAGGAGATCATGTCTCGAGGTCCACAAGTCCTAGACATGGAGTACCGAGAGCAGGATTGACCTGAGCATGGCCCTGGAGGGCCCATCCTTTTTTTCTTCCATCAGCTTTGTCTTGTCAGCAGCAACAACATCCATCACCATCATCTTGGTCTTGTATCAGAAGAGGTCCTTGATGCATGAGGTAATTGGTCCAGGTATCATGGTATGTGTCACTTTTGATCATTCAAACCTTTAAATATATGCATCTGATTTCTTTTATCTATAACAACTACTTGGATCTTACATTAGCCCACTTGACCATGTTTGGGGAAATTAACAGAGTGCCCTAGCAAGCCTGTGCCCATAGGTCTTGGTTTTCCACTAGGGGGGTTTCTGAAAATCCATCGTCTGCTCCCATCATAGCACCATTGTTTCATCTTATCTCCCACTCATTTATCCCATTCCCCTTGTCCGAGCATTGGGTTGACCTATTTGTAGGATTGCACCTTATCTCATGGGAAGAACGGGCTAAAGGCCCAGAAGGTAAAAGCAGTTGGTAAAAGACAAAAGCCTAAAAATGAAACCTCGAGATGCTTCACCCAGGGATCCCTGAGAAGGCAACAAAAGGCCTCTTGGCAAGAAACAAGAGGGACCCGGAAAATAACAAACAAGACCTAGTCAGAGGATGGGGGGTCTCATCATGAGCCAACCTATTAGGTTCATGGGTACCTAACAGTATAACATTGCCACCATCTGGTTACCACGCCAGGGCAGTGACCTTTGGTTCCATGGCCAAGGGAAAGGGGGTCTCATCACGAGACAGCCTTCTCATCTCTGTGAAAGTACTTGCGGGTAACATTGTCAGCTCTAGTCACCATACCAAGGTAGTGTCCTCTGGTTAGCTCTTGAATAAAAATAAAAAGAAGAAGAAAAAGAAAATAAAAGAATAAATCTAAAAAAGAATAAAGGCAAGAACAAACTTGGAAAAAATGCATCCATGACAGGTACAACTCGCCTTCTACAAAGGCACCCACAAATAACATTATGCATCCTTGGCTCTCATTGCACCCACATGTCTGGACATCCCCTAGCCACATCACCTCACTTACATGGCTTGGATGAAATCCTCCTGGAAACATTCCTTTTCTTGTGGATACTAGCCCAATAGGACATCTTGTCTTTTTCTCCAAACTTGTATTGTAGGTTTTTGTAATGTCTTTGAGCTACTAACTGATATATTAGGGGTTTTATGCATATGTTTAATAATATTGATCATGAAATGTGATTGACATTGTTATGATCCCTGTGACTGATAAGCCCATGGAGGGCGTAGCTTTTGATGTGTAGGACCATGCCCGATGGGCAGGTACCATTTGGACCGGTACACATGGGGAGATGATCAGTTCGAACCTCCATGGGGTTGAAGAGCCCACCAGATGGATGCTGAGACCCCATCAAGGGGCAGAGACAGGACGGTGGTTGATCAGGGTTTTTCACCGAAGAAGAAGAGGGAGTTCCATCAGAGGCACTTTGGCAAAACCCGACCTAGGGGGATTGACCCACTTCTAGTGAAACATTTTCCCTGGATGGCCCAGGACGTCACCTATGGGCTCATGATGTCATCTTGAGCGTGTGGTAGTTTGACAAGGCAATTGGCACATGTAGCATGATGGAGAGGCCCAAAGAGGGCTAACGTTTTGCTCTTTATTGCTACATTTTCCCTAAAAAGGGGCTAACGTCTCCCTTAGAAGGGGTGACGTCTCACTTTTTGCTCAATTAGTGTTTTAAAATGAACATTTAATGGAAAACAATATTATTTTGGTATTTTGGCCTTGTTGGCCTTTTTATGACCTAAAAGTTAAATTAGGTCATTGATACAGTATATATTGAGGGTTTTCACTCTCATTTTAACATCAAGAATCATTCACTCATTAGTGAGGTCTGATTTTAGCGCCCTATTGGGGTTTTTGGCTGAACTAAGTGAAGCGCACTTGTTGAAGGAAGATATTTTTTGGCATTTATGGTGTTTCTCTTTACGGAAGGTGTTACAAATAGGGTTTCAATGGTTATTTCTTCATGATTTGTAAGTATTTTTTTGCAAAACTTCTTGATTGAATGGTTGTAGTTTGATTTCTTGCATCTATTTATAAATATTGTTGAATCAAAACCCTAGGGGACAAACACACAAGTAGGTCGTTGTCTCATGTCCCCTGATAGAGAATCCTTAAGCCATTGAAGAGGAAAAAGAGAGCCTAGCCATAGCTACACTCCTTTTTCTTTCTTCCTTATGCTAGTTGTACCCTTTTGAGCCAAGAAGAGTGAGACGTCCCTGGCCTAGGCTTACTACACCAGGGTCGTACTGTTCTAGGGTTTGCTGATAGGCCTTGCTCTAGCAACACCTCCCTCAGTAAAACCTCCTGTCCTTGTCTATTTTCCTGTTTTTGGGCTAGTCGTTTGCCGGGAAGGAGGAGAGAGCACGAGGCCTTTCTTTTGCAACACCAGAGTGAGCCTCTCTCCCCTAGGGTTCTGCTTTCAGGGCCCTGCTCTAGCAGCGCCTTGAAAATTTTCCCTCAAGTCCTTTCAAATCTCTTTCCCTTCAACTCTTGTGTCCATCATTTATTGACTCCTTTAACCCTAAGGCACTTATCTCCAGCCTCCAGCGTTGAAGTGAAATCAAATCCAAACACCCTCAAACTTCTTTTAAAACTGAAACCCTAACTACACTAACCCTAACCTACTAACCATAGAATGTTGACGTCACCCTTGGTTATTTCATCTTGATGCAGCAATGTTTCATTTTTTTAGCAATTGAATGGTAGTTAAGAGCATTTATTGGATTGAGTGTTGATTTGTTACATCGAATGCTATATCGTTCCAGTATTTATTGACAAGTAATATATTTATCATTGCCATTTTGCAAACATTGATTTCATCAATATTTACTGTCGAATTGCTTGCATTAAATATCAGATAGTCACTTACATATGAAGTACTAACCCCATTGAATATAGTTTGCATATATCTTTCTTGTTATTGTCTTGTTCTAGGCAGGTACATATTCTTTGAGGGTTACTTCGAATTGGCCTTTTTCCGGACTATCGTTTGGGTGGTGATCTGTGAAGGGGGAACTATCTTACTTCTTTTGAACCTTTGCCTCTTCAAAACCAGAGGTCACCGGGGACGTCTCCCTTGGGCCTAACCTCCCTAAATAGAAAGAACCTCCACATTGTGGTGACATTGGGTGGGGAAGGTTCCCGTTTCACCAGTTTGACGTACTATACACTAGCCTCTCTCCCATCTACAAACTGTGCGATAACATTTTGGCGCCGTTGTCGGGGAACACTGAGTCAATTCTCCTCAAACGACAAATATTTTCGATAAGTCTTGCCTCAAGAGCCTTATCTTACAAGCTTACCTGGTGAATCCACTAGGGTGTTTTCCCTTTTCTTTGATAGTTTCAAGTAAACTATCTGGCGACTCCACAAACTAAAAAGAGGTTCAATAATCCTCCTTTGTCTTTCAGAAGGAAGCCTCCCAAGAACTCTCCTGTTGTCAAATCACTTTTCGGGAAGAGCCTTCCTTTAAGAATCATGTCTAGCTCTCAGAACACTACAATGAACCCAACCAACAATCAAAGACAATGGTCATCTACTCTTTTCAAACTGTTAGACATGTCAGCCATACCGGGCTACCCTAGGCAAATGCCACCCAAGTATGAGAAGTGGTTTCCTAAATTTATCTATACTGATGCAATCAGTGTCAAAGAGAACATGAGCAACTTTTGGGCATTTTTCCATTTTCACCCCATTAGTGATGATGCTGAATATCTAGCCATGAAGTTGTTATGCACTACTCTTTATGATTCCTCAAGGTGTTGGTACCTAGGCCTTCCTGATGGAAGCATCAAAACCATGGATAGACTTGAAGAGGCCTTTCTCAAAAGATGGAGTGTCAAAGAAGACCCTAATATGCTCCTCACACGACTGACTAACCTTGACAAATATGAAAATGATTCCATCCAGGAGTTCCATACTAGATTTGAGACTTTGCTGCAAAGGATTCCCACAAGCCATCATCTGAAAGATGACTTCCTCGTCCATGTTTACACCAGATATTTCAATGGCCAACTAGGGTATATTCTCAGAGATAAAAACCCCCAATCTACTCAGGAATCCCAAGAGCTCGCTACTAAAATAGAGGGGAACCTCCTTTCATCCAAGATTGAGCCTTTTGCTAACCCAAGGGGGAGAACATACACTAAACAAAAAATAGTTCACAATGTTGAACTTACTTCAGATCTATGTACCAGTATCGCCAAGCTGCAAGCCTCCATGGATGGTATCATGAAAAATCAGGAGGAAATGATGAGCAGGATTGTCAAATTGGAAATATCTCAGACCCAAGCACCCAGGGTCCCGTACAAAGGGCAATTCCTGAAGGGAGGCCAATTTTATAAACCAAAGAATGAGCATGAAGTTCCAAATATCTTGGCCCCTGCAAACGTTGTTGATGAAAATCCTTGGTGCCTAGAATGCAGCGAAGCACATTGGGAGCATGAGTGTCTTTACAATGGTGGCCATCAACAAGTCAACAAAATGGATTGTTTCATGGAGCTTCCTCAAATAAATATCACTGATGCAAAACATCAGGTAGCCATGAAACAAGCATCTAGATCAAAAAGGATGGCGGTAATAAACAACCTGGACCAGGAATCATGAGAGAAGCTAAAGAAACAAGAATTTCAGGTGTACAGAAGAAAGAATTTGAAACAACCTGTTACTGATCAGGCAAAGCCCCCACCCCTGGAAATACTTCTTCCCAAGACATCCAAGGCTGGTAAGGTTGACCTAAACTTTGGCTTCGAAGGGGCATTATCAAAAATGCATGTAAATGTCCCCCTGAGAGAATCAATCAAGATCCCATCCATCAAGGAATGCTTTGATACTTTCTTTTTGGGATCAGATGAACCCATGGACCCCCCTATTATGTTGCAAGATGATCACTTCAGGGTTCAATATGGTGAGAACCCTCCTTTCTTCATGACATTGGCAATGAACGGCAAGAACCTCAACAATTGCATGTTAGATACAGGTGTTGGTTCCAACATGATGTCACTCAAGCTCATGCGACAAGTGGGTTTGAAGGTTACACGACCTTATAGAAATGTATGTGGCTTCGAATCTAAATCCATACCCACACACAGGGTGGTTGAGAATGTTGAAGTTTGCATGAAGGAGTATCCAGAGAAGATGGTCCACATTGACATCATGGTAGTTGATGTCCCGGATGTTTGGGGGATGTTGTTATCTAGGAAGTTTGCTACAATGTTATGTGGTACCCTTGAGATGGACCTCACATTCTTGCAATTTCCTTTGAAAAATGGAACAATAGGTCGTCTCCTCAATGTGCCAATAACCAGGGACCATGTGCAAGACATTACTCACCCTGTCGATAATAACAAAGCACAAGGCGAGATGATACAAACTCTTCAAAAGTATTCTCTAGAAGATATGCCCTTTACAACAGAAGAGGACTTTGATCAGATCAAATGGCCCAAGAAAGAAGAATACCAACAACTCCTATATGAATTCAATAACAAAGAAATTGGGATGGTGAAGATATTAAAGAAACATGAAGATGACGTACAAATCCACCCGTCTCAACAGGAATCTTTTACAGCAGAAGCCCACCCCCCTCCCTCAACACAATACACTAGGATTTTCCAAGGAACGACCAAATACAAAGTCAGAAAGTACAAGGAGAGAGACATGGTATGGATGTGGAACACCCAGAAAGGAGAGCCAACCAATGTAAAAGGAAGCACTCAGTCATGGCTCAGACCCTTCAAAGTTGGAATGGAATCAGTTAATGACTCATACTACCTATCCACTTTAGAAGGAACAAGGCGCCCATTACCTATCAGCGAGCACCTCCTCAAACCCCACCAAGGTGGGGGTACATGACTTCACAGGTAAGTACGCATGTTGTATTCGTGTATTATACCATTTGCATTTCATGTTAGTTTTCTTTCACATTTGCATTATTGATTGTTTTATTTCAGCTTATATATATACCTATATGTATGTCGGTGTTAGCGATATTTCTTGTCTCGGGATTAGGCGTACCCARMTCTGCAGTTTGCACGAGAAKCACCTGAGCATATCACRAGAGAATCCCATTTTGTAGYAGCAAGTCAAGTAAGTGAACGGGCAAAGTTTTGTCTTCAGCAGTCGAGAACCATCTTCAAAGCAAATCAACGGTGAGAATCTTACAGAGGAGATCGGCGAAATCCCGTCGGCCGTTAGATCTCGAGGAGTTGCGCCTGGGATAACCCTTAGTGTGCAGAGGAGGAGAATCGGAGTTTTCGAAGACMAGGGACTCTTGTATGAAGGAATCGCGATCCACGATTTCYCGACCGGATCAGGACCATCCATCAGCAGGGACACGTGTCGAGAGATCTCGTAGAGTCGAGGATCGGGGAACTGAAAGTCCCGTGAACATGAAAATGGGAATTGCGATATCCCGATACGCGATTTCCCGGCGGAGTTAAGGACCATAGTGAGGGACAGGTGTCGGAAGATCAAGCCTTGTAGGGAGACTACGCCAAGTGGCATCGGCATATCGCGAGCTTGGAGGTTCGTGAGTTGGAGCTGCAAAGATTAGCGTCCAGAGTTGCGAGGTCGCGAGAAGCGATATCTCGGCAACCGCCGGTTAGCATGTGGGACTGCAAGTGGAAGATAGGTGGCAGGTTTTCGCGATGGGGAATGGACCGTTGACATGTCAACGACCATGAGCCATCGGGTTTCGGGGGATCGCGAGTCCCGGGGACTTGTGTATCGAGACATCAAAAACGCTGAAACCCGGACAGAGGTTCGGCTCAGGTTATATAAGAGGCGGTCGCATGGACCACAGTATAGCCAGGAGGGCTAACCCATACACGCGCTCATCGGAGAATCAGTGATCGGGAGTTCAACGGGTCAAGAACTCTTGACAACGGGGAATGCGAAACCCCGAAACCCGATACAGAGTTGGGAAAAGGTCTCGGTGAAGTTCAGGAGATCATGAGGAATGGAGAAGAGACCTGTGGACTAGGTTGGGATTTCACTCGGGGATCCAAAGAGCCGTTTCGGCTCAGCAGAAAAGGATAAAGAGGGTGGGTGAAGCCTCGCGTCGCCCATTTATTGCAGAGTATGGAGGTCCCGGCTAAAATTGACCCAGGACGGTCCCTTGTACCGGTTCTCTTCAGGGAAGCCACGCCGAGTCTCCAACTCACCAGAAAAACCTGCACACGCCAGTCCAATATTCAAAGGGCTCAGCTACCCCCTGGTGTGAGCCATGCTGAATTAAAGAGGCGCATGACAGGGGAGCAGAGGGCAGATTTGATTGAGGCAGACTGACAGCCCATCCTGATAGAGAAGCTCCTCAACGTTAAGCATTGAATTCACGATATGATCGCGCCTTGAGGGTCGGAGTCAGTCCCAAGTATATGTAGGCATTTTTGCCATTTTTGTAGGTATCGATGGTTGAGCAGAGCTCCCGGTTGTAAAGTTTTAATGAAGAACTGTTATTCTGGTTATGTATGAACTTTGGAGACTTCTTGCCTTATGAATGCCAGTTTCTTCCATGTCTTTGTTTACACTATGTTAGAGCAACTCAGAATTGGAGGATTCAGTCTAGTTGTAGCTGTTGTAGGATGATGTATGTTGGATCACTGTAATAGTTGCGCTGTCTCTAATCGGTTATTGTGATTTCCCTACGCTGAGCGACTTGGAATTGGCGGATCCAGTCAAGTCCCCTTTCAGTCTCTTGAGACCCTGAACCAAGAGGATCTTGCATTCAGAGTTTTTCTTCTGCAAACTGTTGTAAGCCTGTTTCCCAAAGCCGTTTGTTCACCCTTCTTATCAAGTCTTCCACCTATTCACCCTTAATCAACTCGCTGGCAGAAGTTAGGATTCCAGACGTCCTTTGTTCTTTACGTATCAGATTCAGTCCCTGAATTAGAGTGATACCTCCTCGAGCCATTATCTCCATTCGATCACTCCTTATAAACAAATCGTGACATAAAACTGATGGGTGTTGGGATCTGCTCCTGCAAGCAATCCAGGAGTGACTTCTGACGCTAACAGTCGGGGTGGCATTACCACCCCATTTTTGTTACTAATGCCCCTATCGAGATTGAGTAGGTCTACAAGTTATGCCAGATATGCTGAGGTTCTAATGCGCTCTATGGTGAGCACGTGTCCCCGAGTTGGAGCCAGATGTTATCCCCGATTTTTAGGGATAACTAGGAGATCATGTCTCAAGGTCCACATGTCCTAGACATGGAGTACCGAGAGCAGGATTGACCTTAGAATGACCCTGGAGGGCCCATCCTTTTACTCTTCCATCAACTTTGTCTTGTCAGTGGCAGCAGCATCCATCACCATCGGCTTGGTCTTGTATCAGTAGAGGTTCTTTCTCCATGAGGTAATTGGTCCAGGTATCATGGTATGTGTCACTTTTGATCATTGAAACCTTTAAATATATGCATCTGATTCCTTTTATCTCTAACAACTGCTTGGATCTTACATTATCCCACTTGACCATGCTTGGGGAAATTGACAGGGTGCCCTAGCAAGCCTGTGGCCATAGGTTTTGGTTTTCCACTAGGGGGATTTCTGAAAATCCATCGTTCGCTCCCATCATAGCACCATTGTTTCATCTTATCTCCCGCTCATTTATCCCATTCCCCTTGTCCGGGCATTGGATTGACCTATTTGTAGGATTGCACCTTATCTCGTGGGAAGAAGGGGATAAAGGCGCAGAAGGTAAAAGCAGCTGGTAAAAGAAAAAAGCCTAAAAATGAAACCTCGAGATGCTTTGCCCAGGGATCCCCGAGAAGGCAATAAAATGCCTCTCAGCAAGAAACAAGAGGGACCCAAAAAATAACAAACAAGACCTTGTCAGAGGATAGGGGGTCTCATCACGAGCCAACCTGTTAGGTTCATGGGTACCTAACAATATGACATTGCCACCATCTGGTTACCACGCCAGGGCAGTGACCTTTGGTTGCATGGCCAAGGGAGAGGGGGTCTCATCATGAGCCAGCCTTCTCATCTTTGTAAAAGTATTTGTGGGTAACATTGTCAACTCTGGTCACCATGCCAAGGCAGTGTCCTCTGGTTAGCTCTTGAATAAAAAGAAAAAGAAGAAGAAAAAGAAAATAAAAGAATAAAGGCAAGAAAGGGCTTGGAAAAAATGCATCCATGACAGGTACAACCCGCCTTCTACAAAGGCACCCACAGATAACATTATGCATCCTTGGCTCTCACTACACCCACATGTCTGGACATCCCCTAGCCACATCACCTCACTTACATGGCTTTGATGAAATCCTCCTGGAAACTTTCCTTTTCTTGTGGATACTAGCCCAATAGGACGTCTTGTCTTTTTCTCCAAACTTGTATTGCAAGTTTTTGTAATGTCTTTGAGCTACTAACTGATATATTAGGGGTTTTATGAATATGTTTAATAATATTGATGATGAAATGTGATTGGCATTGCTATGATCCCTGTGACTGATGAGCCCATGGAGAGCGTAGCTTTTGATGTGCACGACCATGCCCGACGGACAGGTACCATTTGGACCGGTACACATGGGGAGATGATCACTTTGGACCTCCATGGGATTGAAGAGCCCACCAGATGGATGTTGAGACCCCATCAAGGGGCAAAGATAGGACAATGGTTGATCAGGGTTTTGCACCGGAGAATAAGAGGACGTTCCATCAGAGGCACTTTGGCAAAACCCGACCTAGCGGGATTGACCCACTTCTAGTGAAACGTTTGCCCTGGATGGCCCAGGACTTCACCTATGGGCTCATGACATCATCTTGAGCATGTGGCAGTTTGACAGGGCAGTTGGCATGTGTGGCATGATGGAGAGGCCCAGAGAGGCCTAACGTTTTTCTCTTTATTGCTACATTTGCCCTAAAAAGGGGCTAACGTCTCCCTTAGAAGGGGTGATGTCTCACTTTTTGCTCAATTAGGGTTTTAAAATTAACATTTAATGTAAAACAATATTATTTTGGTGTTTTGGCCTTGTCGGCCTTTTTATGACCTAAAAGTTAAATTAGGTCATTGATACAGTATATATTGAGGGTTTTCACTCTCATTTTAACATCAAGAATCACTCACTCATTAGTGAGGTCTGATTTTAGCGCCCTATTGGGGTTTTCAGTTGAACTAAGTGATGCACATTTGTTGAAGGAAGAGATTTTTTGGCATTTATGGTGTTTCTCTTGAAGGAAGGTGTTACAACTAGGGTTTGCATGGTTATTTCTTCATGATTTGTAAGTATTTTTCTGCAAAACTTCTTGTTGAATCAAAACCCTAGGGGACAAACACACAAGTAGGTCGTTGTCTCATGTCCCCTGATAGAGAAGCCTTAAGCCATTGAAGAGGAAAAAGAGAGCCTAGCCATAGCTACACTCCTTTTTCTTTCTTCCTTATGGTAGTCATACCCTTTTGAGCCAAGAAGAGTGGGACGTCCCTGGCCTAGGCTTACTACACCAGGGTCGTACTATTCTAGGGTTTGTTGATAGGCCTTGCTCTAGCAACACCTCCCTCAACAAAACCTCCTGTCTTGGTCTATTTTCCTGTTTTTGGGCTAGCCGTTTGCCGGGAAGGAGGAGAGAGCACGAGGCCTTGCTTTTGCAACACCAGAGTGAGCCTCTCTCCCCTAGGGTTCTGCTTTCAAGGCCCTGCTCTAGGAGCACCTTGAAACTTTTCCCTCCAGTCCTTTGAAATCTCTTTCCCTTCAACTCTTGCGTCCATCATTTATTGACTCCTTTAACCCTAAGGCACTGATCTCCAACCTCCAGCGTTGAAGTGAAATCAAATCCAAACACCCTCAAACTTCTTTTAAAACTAAAACCCTAACTACATTAACCCTAGAATGTTGATGTCACCCTTGGTTATTTCATCTTGATGCAACAATGTTTCATTTTATAAGCAATTGAATGGTAGTTAAGAGCATTTATTGGATTGAGTGTTGATTTGTTACATCGAATGCTATATCGCTCTAGTATTTATTGACAAGTAATATATTTATCATTGCCATTTTGCAAACATTGATTTCATCAATATTTACTATCAAATTGCTTGCATTAAATATCAGATAGTCACTTACATATGAAGTACTAACCCCATTGAATATAGTTTGCATATATCTTTCGTGTTGTTGTCTTGTTCCAGGAAGGTACATATTCTTTGGGGGTTACTTTGAATTGGCCTTTGGCCGGACTATATTTTGGGTGGTGATCTATGAAGGGGGAACTATCTTACTTCTTTTGAACCTTTGCCTCTTCAAAACCATAGGTCACCGGGGACGTCTCTCCTGGGCCTAACCTCCCTAAATAGAAAGAACCTCCCCATTGTGGTGACATTGGGTGGGGAAGGTTCTTGTTTCGCCAGTTTGACCTACTATACACTAGCCTCTCTCCCGTCTACAAACTGTGTGATAACAGTCACCAAATCCAAAGAGTTTGAATTCACACATATATACTAGTAATTTCAATGCTCTAGTGACTCATGCCATTGAATAGAGCAAGAGGTATAGTGTTGTAGATGTGATTTTTACACTAGAAAACAAGCCAATTAACACATTGATTACATAACATGTAAAATACACATGCAAAAGCGGTTTCTTATGCCCAACGAACATAGCTCGATGTAGAAATGCAATAGTGTATAAGGGATTGTGTTGATATGGGCAAATTAAATAGTACAAAAACATTAATCTAAGCCTAACAATTCAACCAGATGATAACCAAAACAAAAAACATAACAACCACATAATAAAGTGCTCAGTCACATGTCATAACAACATAGATTTATTCACTTTGGAAACCCAAATGAAAAAACTAGGTTCTAGGGGATTTTCATTCAGAGGAATTGATTAAAAAAAAGGGTGAGCTATGCATAGAAAACTTTATGCATTGTTACTCACCAGCAGAATTTTTTTATGGGGGATTGAACTCAACAACAATCTTTTCTCATGCATGGATAGGCACGATGTTTCCCTTGTCCTATGATCTATGAGTTGATTGCCTCTTAGAGCTTTCCTTTCTAGAAATGCCCTTCTTCATTTCTTGTTAGTCTCTCCTCTCGTTTCTTCCATTGAATGTCCTTCTTCATCTCAACCTTCATTTTTAATGGGCTACTTTGAAATACCAACCTTCACAATGGTTTGTTTCAACTTCCAAGTAAATTTTTGGACATTTCCTCAACTTTGCCAAAAAAACAATTAAATGTTTATTAGAAAGTTTACAAAGAGAATTTCGCAAGCATGTAATTCAGATCACCCAGTAGCACCCCACACCTTTTTTTTGTCTTAAATTGCATTTTCTTTTTAAACCACGATCTTAACAACCAATACCATTGCAATGAAGGTCTTAAAATCAACCCTTGAATCAAAAAGATGTGTTGTGAATAACACCCATTTTTTTTCGAACTTAAAATACAAAAAAAATTAAAACATGGCCTAAAAGGCAAACTCTGTTGAAAAGAAAAAAATTATAAAAAAAAATGAAAAAAATGAAAAAAATGAGAAGGGGCGGGGGGGGGTAAATAAAAATTGTGAGAAAAAACAGAAAACGAGGAAAAAAACCCAAAATGGGGGGATTCTATAAAAAAAATTAAAAATAAATAAAAAGAAAAAGTAAAAAACTGACATGCCCTCCTTTTAAAGTTTTTTTTTAACCTTGGAAAAAAATAGAATTGAAAAAAAATTAAGAAAACACAAATAAAAAAGAATTAAAAAAGGAAAACAATTGTGTGGTGGTGGGGGGAGGGGCAATCCCAAATTCGCCTCCCCATCCCCTATTCCCCCATCCCTCCCCTACGTTTCCACATCCCTTCCCCTCGCAACTCATTCACGCCCCTCCCTTACCCCTCACCCGTTGCTTAAAGAAATGGCATAGCATTTCTTTAAGAAGTAGACTACAGGTTAGGGAGGGGCGGGAGGGGGAGGGATGTGAGAAGACAAGGAGGATATGGGTCAGGGAGACGATTTCGGGAATGCCACCCCCCCTCGCCCCCACTTGTGGATCCTTTAAATAGTGGGATAAGGGTGGGAGGGAGAGGGAGGTTAGTTGCCACTCATTTAAGTGGTGGTGATTTCAAAGGGATGGGTAGGAGGGGACTAACTTCTTTCCCATACTTCTCCTTTACACAACTAGGGTAGTGGAGGGGCAGGCATGGGATTGGAGAGAGGTGGGAAAGGGAAGGGACATATGGTGATAGGGGGTGGGGGCCTATGTCTATTCTTACTTATCATATGGAAGGGGGAAGAGACCGACAAGTGGGGGGAAGGAGATGTAATAATGGGAGGTGGGGTGACTATGTCTATGCTTACTTATCATATGTATTGCTAACATTTAGATGTAACTCTCAATGATCTGTAGGTTATCCTTGGTGCTTAGAGTAAGATTTTGGTTTTGTATTAATGGTAGAGGGTGGACTATTCTCTCTACTCTTTTCATGTATCCCTAAGTTTTGTGTCTAACATTTTGTTATGGAATATGTACTATTCTCTCATTGATTTGTAGGGTATTCTTGGTCCTTAAAACATGTCCTAGGTTTGGTGTTGATGATGTAATTGGTGGACTATTCTCCATGCTCTCTATAGGTTCCTTTTGTTTAATTCCAAATTCATTCTTGAATGCACTCCTAGATATGAAAAGTTAGACATGATTAAATGGGATAGACTAGAACTAGATTAATCACACTCTGCATTTTCATGGTAGTTGCATTTCATTTAAATTCATAAGAACCAAAACAATAAGCCACACTACAACTGGAGGGTTCACCATTTCAGTGGAGGAAGATCTATTTGGTCTCTTTTATTGCTAAGTGAACCTTTGAAGTTGACTCGAGACATTTTCTTGCATCAATGTCACATAAAGGTGCCTTGGGGCCCACTGTGGGTGATTACCAACTATATTTGGCCACAAATGAGGCCTTGGTGGTCGACAACTTAGAGGGTGGGGCCTTCATAGGTTGGTTATAGTCGAATTAGCAATTTTTCACTTTTGCACAACTTCAGTGCATGAGCCTTCACATGTTTTTGAAGCCTATGGAGCTTGGATGACAAGGGAGGCTAGGTTGGGGGTGTCATTTCAGTTCCACATTGGGACATAAGCAATCAATCTTGAATTTAATGGATTGATATTTTGCATCGAAAGAAAGCATTAGACATGCTTATATAGTAGACTAGCTAGCATTGTACATAGATACTAACCCATATCTACACAAAATCCTTGAGGTTTTAAGAAAAGTTAATTTGCACATAACCATGACACTGTGAAAGATTATGGGTTCTTCACAGATGACCTCTCCCAGGGGGGGTGTGATCTTCCTTATTAGGATAGAATTACATGGGTGGGTTGAGGAAGTCAACCTAGATTCAAAAAGTTAATTATGCTTCCTTTTCAATGGAAAGGTCAGGGGACTAGTGGTTTACAACCACCAAGGTATTCTTGCAGACCCATGGAACACACACTAAGGTCTCTAGTAGACACGAGTAGGGTTGTTAAACTAAAAAAGGAAAAAACCTTTGGTCAGGATCCACATGTAAATGTGTTTCCATCGAAAGGGTTCTAACAATTCTCAAATCTAATTTCTAATAATCACTTTGAGGGGCACTTATCCCAAAAAATATCCAAGGATTGATTTTTCCTTAAAAAAATCACAAAAACCATCATACTTAATGTCAAAAAATTCAATATCATGTTCAAGAGAAGGGTTGTCATTACCATGAGGTATGTATTCAAGATGAATTTCTAAGAAGCCTTGGTTGTCATCCCTAGGCATAGGTGTAGAACCATTGTCATATTGAATGAGGGATAATTCAAGTGAGGCCATCACTACCTCACTTTATGGCAAAGATTGCCATCACTACCTCACTTTATGGCAAAGGTTGTTCTCAAATACGTCAACCAAGGCACAATGAATGATGAAAGGACAATACCATTGTTCACACACTTAGAAATCTCAATCCTTAGGTCATTCGTCAACAAAGTTTTTTCCCATGAATTACAAGCAAGCAATAATACTCCATGGAAGACCCTAACATGAATTGATGTCAACAATGATAATAACTATCAAATTTCCAAATAATATAGGTGACAAATTATTTGTTTCTTAGCATTCTATATAACAAACTCTCTAACATAGTAAACATTGAAAATAGTATAGGTGAGAAAAAATAAAAATACACAAATAGAAAGCTTATGGTTTCTTTTATGTAGAAAACTTATGGTTTCTTTTAAGTATTAACATTTATGTCAAATTTCAGTCTAAACTCTTTAACAAACAAATAATCAAAACAAAATCTGCCTCAAATAATTCCCTTATTTCCAATGAACGCAATCCCTTCAAATTGAAGTTACAAAATATGTAACAAATTTTCAAAGATTAAGATATTATTGAAAGAATTATACTCTAAGGTTCATAAAGATTCAAAAATATTCGAAACTCAGAAAGTATTTAAAAAGGAGAACATCTAATCAATACAGAAACTGAAACTAGTTATCAATGGTGTTAATAATTATAAAATTTATGACAATAACCAATACTCTATTTTAAAATATCTCATATAAACAACACTGATAACCAATACTCTATTTTAAAATATCTCATATAAACAACACTGATGCTAAGCAGAAATTTAAGACTTCTTTGACTTCACAGTTATAATAGATTTGAAATTTAAGATTTTTTGACTTCACAGTTATAACAGATTTGAGACAGTTAATATTAAGCATCATACAGTGAATCAATCATTCAGTCACTGTTTTTTCCATCTTGTTTATTACACTATTCACCATCACAAAATGAAAAACAATGAACTAATAATTAACTCACTACACAGTGCTTAATATTAACCTTGAACACTATTCAAAAAACAATTATTCCAATAATAAAAATAACCATTCTATCGTAACAAAGCTACACTATGGGAGCCATTCAAGTAGAAAACCTAATCCCAAGTAACACCATTGAAAGGTTTCAAGCATAACCGTTCTATAGTAACAAAGCTACATTATAGAGCCAATCAAATAGAAACCCTGATCCCAAGTACCACCAGTGAAAGGTTTTAAGCATGCGACTAAAAGACAACTTTATGGTCAAAGGCCAGGGGGCAAACTGTTAAACATAAATTAAAATGGCGCTTAATAGTTCTTAAGCATGCATATGTAATAGTTCTTAAGCATGCATATGAGATTGCAAACTGAAAATCAGAGAAAAATTAGGAAAATATCTCACCACTTGAAAGACAGGAGAAATCCTAATTCAATCTCTGGGTAAAGTTTAAACCCAATTCAAACAAATAAGCAAAAACAACACAACACAAATCAAAGCTAAAAACTAATTCAATCCTTGAGCAAGTAAAGTTTAAACCAAATTCAAATAAGCAAAAACGACAAAACCCAAATCAAAGCATATGCAGTTTTATAACGACAGAACCCAAGACAAATAAAGCTAAAACAGAAAAAACGAAAGAGTGACTCAGACTCGCCCAGGGTTGGAATTTCAAATCAATCCCTCCCACCCGTCAAATTTGACGTTTGACGTTTCTAATCAAATTGGTAAACTTTTTACGTATTTCAAAGTTATTTTTTATGACGGTATGGTTGGAGTGTTGGCCGTATACGACGGCTCACCCGTAAATTCCATCCCTGCGGGCCTCGCCTGTAATTTCTATGGGTCAAACAAATGTGTCGTCCTTGGAGCATTCGGAAGTCCGCTGGATTTCTTAAAAGGAAAACTATTTAGGACTGATTGGACCGCCTATAATACGGCGTCGGCGTCAGGACCCATTAAAGTTGTGTGATGCAACCATGTTCGATCCACGCCAAGGCCCAATTATTTTATTAGCATCGTAATGCCATTGCATTTTTAATGGCGTTAAAATGGGTCGTTAGAATTATTTGGACGTGCTCTGCAAGTTTGTATCTATTCTATGGAAAAATTATACCGACCCATATGGCAAATTTACTTTTTTTTTTTACAGTCAACGTCGATCTTTTCATGATATACTTTTGTGGAGGCGAAGGATTTCAAGCAATCATTCCATTAGAGTGAAACATAATGGCAGTGGAGTCGGATAAGGCCAATCTGTTTTCTCGTTGACTGTTTTTCATTGAAATTAGATGAGTAGGTGTGTTTTTTTGGGTCTGTTATCGGAAGAAATTGTAATGGAGGTTTGTCTCATTTGTTTGGTCTATAATTTTTCAGTGGTTTGAAAATTAAAAAGTATGGGCGTTGGCTAAACGTTTTATCTTTTGGGTTTTTAGTGGGATTCAGCGTGGTGAATTTTATTTGGATTATATAAATTTAGCCACTCAAATCTGCAGATCTAGCCATTCATCATCGGATTTGGGCAAAATCAAACCAAAAAAATGACCGAAAAACAGCAAAAAGGTAGAACGTTTAGACTATTAATTATTAATTAGCTTGCTGAAAAACTTCTAGACACTGGAATTATACAAATTTAGTCAATCTGCAGATCCAATCATTCATCATCATAATGGCAGTGGAGTCCGATAAGGCCAATCTGTTTTTTCTTTGACTGTTTTTCATTGAAATTAGATTAGCAGGTGTGTTTTAAGAAATTGTAATGGAGGTTTGTATTATCTGTTTGGATTATAACTTTTCAGTGGTTAGAAAATTAAAAAGTATTGGTGTTGGCTAAACTTTCTATCTTTTGGGTTTTTTGGCCAAAATATGGTGATATAAATTTGGATAAAATCACTATTTTTTTATGTTTAAATTGTATTTCTGAATGCCTAAATGGATTCAGCATGCTGAAAAACCTCTGGAGCACTAGGATTATACAAACTTAGCCACTCAAATAATTCATTGCCAGATTTCGGGCAAAATCAAACTAAAAAAGTGACAGGAGTTTTTTTGGCCTGAATCTGGTGATATAAATTTGGATAAAATCGCTATTTTCTAATGTTTAAATTACATTTCTGAATGCATAAATAAATTCAGCTTGGTGAAAAACATATGGAGCACTCCAATTATACAAACTTAGCCACTCAAATTATTCATCACTTAATTTCAAACAAAACCAAACTAAAAAAGTGACAGCTAAACCACCAATAGTTAAACACGTTTTGACTAATAATAATAAATTTATGGTCATTCATACCATATTTAAATTATTTTCTTCAAACACAATTTCTATAAAAGTTTCGTGGAAAATAACCGACTTAACTTCCTGTTGTTTTGTAGTGGAAGACGAAACATCCATGCACGTTTCCCCATGATGTTCCAGGAAGCAGATGCAAAGGAAATGTGAATATATAAAGGGCCAGGAAATCCATGGACTTCTGAGCAATTATGAAGTTCTCTAAAGTCATTGGAGATCCTTTCTTTGTCTACGTCTCATGTCCGATCCCACATGCTTGTCATTTAGTTCAACGAAGAATATCAGCCATGGGTCATGAATTATGACCATGACGATATCATGTCCGATCCCACATGCTTGCCATTTAGTTCAACAAAGAATATCATCCATGGGTCATGAATTATGACCATGACGATATAATGACAGGGGCATTCTGTGACCAACCGGGTATTTTATACTCTATTCTATATTTGTTCTCAGAGATTAAAATAATTTATGTATTAAAATAATCAAGTTTATGTACTGATTGCATTAAGATAATCAGGTTGACCTGTACAAAACTTGAAAGAGAGATCCAAGGCATGTACAATTTTGTTTTTTAATACGAGATGACCGCCTTTATCGTTATTCATAGTCACGGTTCCTTGGAAATTCAAATATATTTTGTTTATGCATTTGTTTAAAATTGTCGGTGGTCACTTTTGGATAAAACTTGGATTTCCCAATTCCAATGCGTACAGAGAGAGCAACACGGATCTTTGGCTTCAGATATCAGTGACTGTATTTTGTTTAAGATAAATCCATTGATTTTATCTCTTTGTGTGCTCCCAAATCTATGGTGACTGCTCACGGCTTTTATCCTTGTTGTTTAATATTTGATGAGGCCTTTTGAGTGCATGCAGAGTGGTTTCTGCAAGGTACCTATAATGAAGCAAAACGATTATAAAATTGCCCATAAGGGTCCCGTTTCTGGCAGAAACTCGTCTGCAAAGGTACTGAAATTAAATTATAAATTCATCTGGTACACCCATTTTGGCATTTTCCCGTTTTGTCCACCAATGGTGAGCATTTCAGTTTGGCTCTTTCTGGCCTGCCAAAATGGCCAGAATAAAAGGCCTTGGTTTGAATATTTATTATCAAATTTTAAATCACCACTTTATCCTTTTCTGCTTCTGTTGGTTCTTTCTGGCCTGCCAAAAACGGCCAGCATAAAAGGCCCTGGTTTAAAAATTTATTATTAAATTTTATATCACGATTTTCTCCATTTCTGTGTGTGGGGGGCTGGTGTTGGATAAGTTTATGCAAAAGCATTGTGGAGGCATCCCTTTCAAATTTGGCAAAACAAAAATTCATAGTTTTTATGGATCTGGTTAAGTGGAGTGGAGGTGTTTTTAACAATTTATTGGTACATAAAGGTGTTAATGGTTCACCATAACTTAGATTTTAAAAGTTAGTAATAGCTAGTTTATATCTAGCTGAACTCTGAATAGTTATGTAGGATTATAGGATAAGGATTATTCAATATGAATTTTTAAGTCAAGTTTTAGTAGTAAATTTGCAAAAACAAATTGGTGTCTTGCATAGTTTTATGGATGAAAGTTCCAAAGAGCCCAGTTTTTTCATGTTTATTGAGTTTTAAGGTTCTCTAAATCCACCCAAAAAAATATTTAGAAGTCCTTAAATTATCTAAAATTCTATTTTGTTTGGAATTTTTCTTCAATATTTTTTTACTTCTAGGTAAAAAAAAAATTGATTTCCTTTATAATGATAAATCTAAAGATTTAACCTCATATTTAAAAATGAATAATTATAATTATTATAAATCTAATGTATTAAAAAACAAACATGAAAACATGCTGCAACTATTAGCATAAACATGATTCTGACTAAAACCATGAAAATAACCATGATTTTGCAGAAACCTGACCCTGGCTAAAACCATGAATATAACCATGATTCTTACTGAAATTATGCTCGAATCCAGGAGAGTAAAATTGCATTCGATATTCTTGCATCCATTTATGTGATGAGTTAAATTGAAATGAGTATTCCTTCATTTAGAAAAAGGTTCATCTGGTTGGAGTTTACTGAGTCAAACCTGCTAAAATGTGACTTCAGCAATGATAATAATCGTTTTCCTTTTAAAAGAGATGATATAAGAAGGCCATAATCATAACACTGATCATTATGGTTTGAATCTAAATAATACTGTATTTATAAACTGTTCTATTTGTTATGATTATTATTTATAAACAGAACAGTGCACATTTTAATAATATTTGCATGGTGTGCAGACATTTATTGAGCATATGAACATTTTAATAATATATAAGTTGTTTGTAAATTTTCTATGATTAACTGGATCATGAAATTTGACGATATAAAATGTTCATTGTCCTTAAAAATATCTATTAAAAAACCCCAGAAGGTTTCTTATTCATGAGAATTTCCATTTGCAGTTTGACCCATAATAACACAGAAATTAATAAAAAATGATGTATTATATACCTATGTATCGAGTCAAATTTCGCTGATCGTTATAGTATCAATCAGATGGTTTTAAAGTATTTTTGGCGTTAAAACCATAACTAATGTGATCTGGGCTGACAAAAACTTAAATTACATGTCACTTTGAGAATATTTATGGCAACCAAAAAAAGCAGACACAGTTTAGAAATCTGAAAACAAATTACATATCATGGCATTGACTGTAGAAAGCTATTATCCTCTATTACTAACCAGTAAATCCAAATTCATGTAAACATAGTCAAATTTGCTGATCGTTATAGTATCAATCAGATGGTTTTAAAGTATTTTTTGGCGTTAAAACCATAACTAATGTGATGTGGGCTGACAGAAGCTTAAATTACATTTCACTTTGAGAATATTTATGGCAACCAAAAAAGAGCAGACACAGTTTAGAAATCTTCTTTTCATAACCTGAAAACAAATTACATATCATGCCAGACTGTAGGAAGCTATTATCCTCTATTACTAACCAGTAAATCCAAATCCATGTAAACATAACCATCCAGGGAATACAAAATGGTCTTTGTACAGATAACGCTTCGCAGAACAACTGAGAAAACTAACATAACATATAGTACGACAGCAGCAACTTGACTTCATACAGACAGAAATGTACCAACTTGACCTAAATGGACGACATAGCTTACTGGAGCCTCACACCCAGCTCATACATGACGATGGCCTAGACCGGTTGGGCTTTAACAGTACAACAATGCCTAAGCAAATTTCTTATAACTTTTAGAGAACATAGGAGAATTCAGGAAACACTATGTTTATGAACATAAGCTGCGTAAATATTATGTTGATCTCAGTACTGCAAGGCCGTCACAGCTTGGAATCGTGGCTCTTTGGGAAGAAATTTCTGCTGAGCATAAACATTCATATAATCACCGAACACAAACTTTGGATAAAGCGATAGCTCCGAGCCTTCTTTGGGCTGCAGGAGGAGCTGTGGAGCCGGGGATATGACAGCATCAAACGATGGATTATAGAACGATGCCACTGACATTCTGTTGCCATTGTCAGTAGCCAACACACGATGCCATGCGCTCCTGTATCTCCCGTTGCTAATGGCTTCCAACTGATCACCAATATCAATAACTAACGTGTCTTTCATTGGTGGTGCATCGATCCAACGGCCAGTGTTGTCAAGAACCTGAAGACCTCCCACCTCGTCATCTTGGAATAGCAGAATGAGGCCACCTGCATCAGTGTGTGCGCGGAGACCTTCGACGAGCTCTGGTCTTGGACATGGCGGATAATGGCTGATTTTAGTGCCGAAGAAAGCCTTGTCATCAGGGCCATCCCCGCCTGCCAGGGTCGTCTTGAGATACCCTTTCTCCAAACCCAAATTCTCACTTAGTATTTCTAGCAGTGTCTCTGCCAATTTGGTGATCTCTTTGCCAAATTCCATCATTGTTTCCCTGCACACATTCAGTGTATTAGAAAGTTGCTATTATTCTATGCTGTAATTAATGCTCTATCTGAACTCAAAATGCATTAGATTAGACCAAACACAGATAATGTTGAATCCAAACACAGAGAATGCTGAATCTGTAATTTATATTCATTGTATTAGAAATTTTGTGATTTATTTGTAGAAAGCGAAGTCTTAAAAAACCTCAATTGCAAATCTCCAAATAGATCCAGTTTACTTTTTAACTGGATCCACATTTTCTTTAATAATATAGAGTCATGAAGTAACGAACATCTCTGTCCCACCTGTGTTAGAGAGAACCTTGTTTAATCTATCAAACCCAGTTAAAACAAGCCAAACACCAAAATCAACCCAGTTAAAACAAGCCAAACACCACAATCTAGGCTCCTAGAGTAGTAGGAGGTTTACACACAAAGTAATAAACATCTGGACACACAAAGTTGACATCTGGACTGTAGAGCACCTTGCTTCTCTTGGCCCAATTAAAACAAGAGAAACACCAAATTCATAAGTTATGTTTACATTTTATCTCTGCAAGCAATTAGCAAGAAAGACCTTTCCTCAAGTTATATTGACTAAACATAACTTGATTAAACCTTATAATAGAGAACGCTGAAACTAAAATTTAAATTCCTTCTGACTGTGAATCAAACAACTACATAAGGAAGCTCATGATCTGATATATAGGTTTCTTACTTTAACCAAACTCCTTTGTCTGCACCAAAAAATGCACAAACAGGGTTAATAGAGAGCCTGCTCTAACATCAGAACTACTATTAAAACAAAAATCTGCCCAATTAGAACAGGCCAAACATCAAAATCATAGGCTATGTTTACATTTTATCTCTATTCTATGACCAACGGTATTTCTACTCTATTCATAAGGAAGCTAGTGATCTGATAAATGTATCCTATTTTAACCAAATTCCCCTGTCTACACCAATAAATAATGAACAGGGTTAGACAGCCTTCTCTGACATCAGAACTGCTTAAGAAAAAAGTTCGAAACATCTGCAGAATTCAATCAAAATTCATAAATACACTGACAGAGTTAGACAGCTCTAACATCAGAACTGCTAAAACAAAAGACTGGAAAGATACCAAAAGTTAGCATAACATATTTGAATTCAATCATAATTCACTACATAGTATAGAATCGTTAAAGAAGGGTAGCATTTTCCGAGTTATGTATACTGAATATATAGAATAGCAGAACCATTGACGTTTATAATGGCAAGTCACATAAAAAAACATAGTTTCCACATGCAAAAAATCCTATCCTATCAGCTTAATCTTCTCACATAAAATCATTATTAAAACAAGATCAGATTATTCAGAGACAGAAGGTATAAACATATTCATCAACAATCTATGGCTGAGATAGAATTTTGAAAAAAGTGCGCTGGCCACTTTGAATCCACTCACTTGAACTCGCTCGGTTCAGATGGCCATGGATAGTCTTCTTGTGCGTATTGGAGCACAAAGCAATCTTCCCAGTCCACATTTTCTACCTTCTTTGGCTCGCTAGAATTAGAAAGCTCTGCTTCCGTGAGGGACTTGTTAAGCAACTTTACTGGCACAGACTCGGTCTTAAATTTTGGCTCTCTGACACGGTTATAATGCTCGGAGCACACTTTCTTAACACGCTCCATGAGTTCAAGTGGTACGCTATGGCCTTTAAGCTGAAAGAAATCAAAACAAAACCATTAGCACAGAGAAAATCTAAGAATTCTAGGGAAAATCTAAGAATTCTATTGAATGGAATGAAGATCAGAAAACTTAGAGACCAGAGACTATGTGCCCACCTGAAAAAAGCCCACTTCCTCACATGCCTTCCCCATCTCGGCCATGAATCTCTCTTTCTCATTTCCCTTCAGATTACCCATCTCAATGACTGGAATTGCCATTTTTTCTTAATAAAGACAGAAATCCTACACAGAAACAACAAGGCTTCTCTTCACAAACGCTAGCACAAATCTCTAATCAAGCTTGATTACTGCATTGCCTTGGAGCCTGCAGCTCTCCTTATATAGGCTTTTCATCGCATTAAGATAGTCTAATTATGGTAGGAATGGCTTGATGATTGCAGCACTGATGCAACTTTCTAAAAAACATGTGAATCCAAGTGTGAAAGAGACACAGGATGGTCAGAACCAAGTGCTTTTTTCGTTATTACTCATGGCCCTTGACTTGTCCTTTTCCTTCAACATGTCTTTGATTATTCTAATGCATTGGAGCACATTGTTTATACATTTATAGCCGCGATTAGAGGCTAGACTCTAGATAATCATAGACAGCCATTAAAGAACTCAATTCTGCACGGTCCTCAGAGGCAACAATCACTAACTGTAGCAGAATTGTCAACTCTTGGAAAAGTCGCCAAACTGTAGACCACGGTGCACAGGGCCCCTACAGTTGCGTGTGAAGATGGAAAACTCTTCAGTTTTCAAAAGATCAGATAAACAATCAAGGTTTAGTGAACGTATCTCAAACGATCAGATAGACAATCAAGGGTTAGTAAACGTATCAAATTAAGACTGGGCCTCATCTTTTGATATAATTTCAGAGATAGGCCTCATCTTAATCCAAACGCACGCCATGTTTTTTCCTGTGGCACTGGGCCAAGCAAACCTTAAATTGATCAACATCCAGTGGATTAACAATTTTGTCAATACTCAGACCTTAAACTCTGGACAATTTTTTTATGATAAAAACACATGATTTTATCATAACACCACCTGTGGGAATGGATGCAGTCCTGATTGTTGCCACATGTAGTGGCATGATTGACTGGGAGAGCCTTGACTGATCCAAAGATAAGACACATCATTGAATAACATGCATGATGGTGGATTTGTATCATGGAAATTTGTTGAGTGGACCCTTAACAACCGTACTTGATAGGCCAATGAGTGAATAACATGTCCAATAGTTTTTCTTCAAGGAAAGAAGGTTTGAGTGGACAACACATGGACTTGAATGGACTGCAACTTCATTTAAAGGCACATGATATTCATTAAGTTTGGATGCTATGACATTGAGTACAATTTGCTTTCTACTCGTTAGAAGGTGTCAAAGATGCCAACTTTTCCAAAGGGATAAATTAAAAAAAGGAAGGTCTGGGGATGGAGCCTTGAAAGGGCTAGTTACTAGCACAAAAGAAAAAGTGATGTAACTCAAAGTGACAATCTAAGATATGTAGAAGAACCGTACACAAAATTGAATGTCCCATGTGAGGATATACACAATATGTTATATTTATTTTTTTTAATTTGGAATAAAATACCATATTTGTTATATCATTTTTATTAATCAATATATTATATTATTTTATTAATTTTTAAAAAAATTAATAAGAGTAAAAATTAGAATGATGTAGATTCTAAAGAGGTTGGGCGCTGTATGTATATACGTATATATCATGAATAATTTACATATTTACAATGAATTATTTATATCTTTTTTATATATTTTTTTCCATTTACAGGGTATTTGGGAGCTGGTCTACACTTGATTTATATGAATTGAATCTATATCTCTATCTAAAGAAATTGATGGGTGTTTTTTTTCTTAAATATTTTTTGTATTAAGAAAGATTAATCATGTCCATATTAATGTCATTGTTATATGAGTTATTAGAGATCAAACAATGACATTTGTCCATATCAATGTCATTGTTGCATATAGTTGTTAGAGATAGAACAATAATGGTTAGAGATAAAACAATAACATTTGTCACTTTCTTAGTTAGTGGAGACTTTTTCTTTTTACACATTTATGCATTTATGATCATGATAAAAAAATCTCTACCATGAAAAGTATAATGTTTGCAATCCAAAAATTGTGTCCAACTTTAATTTATTCTAGAATAATTTAGTCCAAAAAATATTTAAGTTAATCAACATAAATACAAATCTAAACATCAATATTAAAAGTATAATTATTTCCTCATGGTCAAGAGGTTTACGTGCAATCGAGGATAGTATTTGGGTTCAATTATGGAGTTAAGACTAGATGTTACTTGTAAGCACAAGACCTCACTAGAGATAGTTTCAATGATGATCACAAAGAATACTAGTTTAGTTGCATATGCTATGTGCTCTATGTAGCACCCAAGTACAAGATGCTAAGCAAATAATCATTTATTTAAATACATACACAATAACAACTTCATTTTAGCATAATTCCATTTTCATTTACACAATTATTCTACATTTGCTCAATGATAAATCTAATAACATGATG
>SNQJ01S0045229.1:33255-46461 GCA_010110895.2 Picea sitchensis | reverse complement strand
TTGTCATTGATCTGTAAACTGCCATGGATATTCTATCAATTTTCACATGCAACTCTATGTGACTAATTTTCAGATCTGAAAATTTCTTCCTAGTGAGTTAACAATAAACCCTAGCTGTTATCACTGAACAATTTTACACTAAAAATTATTGATTGAAAATATATGCAGTGGAAACAAGAAGATCATAGATGAATCATCAACACATATATGAGACACAAATTTTTATTCTATAACCTTGTTAATTTTAGAAATTATGAGGGCGAAACCATCCCTCCAAACAAATGCAAATCCACCAAAATCTGAGGACAACCTTGTCCTCTAATAACTATACAAATCAGAAAACCAAACCTCGACAAATCCATGGAAATTTCCTCTTCCCACAAATCTGTTGCAGACCACCTGTACGACTTGCTGATGTCACCTGCACTACTACTAACATCATCCTGTATGAACTTTATCTTGCCCCAAAACTTTGTACGTGATTCACCTTACTGCAACCCGCATACATACGCGAATGTGCCCACTACAACCCGAATATACACTATTCACTTTCCTGCAACTCACATACATATGTGGTTGTGCCCACTGCAACCTATGTACATACACGATTCACCTTCCTACAACCCACATACATGTATAGAAAACTTGTACTGATTCCTCCATACAATTCACTCTTTGCATCTTTCTCTCTCCTAGTCCAAATTTTCCACCATTGCAAAATTCCCCTTTGCTGAAATCACCAAGCCTCCTAGCACAAGTGCTCACTCACTTATGCTAACTCCATCATGTCTCAGTGCACTCTACACAATATGAAATGTCACAATGACCTATCTCCTTTATATACAAGTATTAGGGGTCAACATAGTAGCCCCTCCACAAGTCAACTTCAAATTAGACTTTCTTATGGGTGTGAAGCCCCAACACAAACCCATAAATCCCACCACAAAACCCATGAATCCCCAACTACATTCCAATGGCATTTTTCTCCAAACAAAGACTGCAATGTGGTGCCCATGATGATTTCCACATGCCCAACACCAAGGGAACATGAGAATACCTGCCCAAAACGACAAAAATCAACATATTCCACTAGAACAGTTCGTCACAACAAATCTTGTATTATGCTGAAATATTTTGTTAATGTAGGTTCTTTCCTTAGATCATAGATTTATTATCACTAGATTATTCTTCATATTTAAGAAAGTAACAGAAACACAAAAAATAAAGAACAATAAAATGAACACACCATCCACACAAATGAACACAAGATGTATCATGGGAAACCCAAAACATGAAAAACCATAGCTTAAAGGTGAGGCATATGCTTTGCTCTCTTTTATTCAGTTATGAAAATGCAAATACAAAGCAAGATACACCCACTATGGATTTTCCTTTGACATTGTGGCATGAATGATTGCTACATAATCTTCTTCCTCCTATCTTATGCTCTTGAATCCCACTCCTAGATGGTAGTCTCAACTATGCAACAAGTACAAATTATTCTAAAGAATGGAACCCTTTCTCCTCCTAACGGTCCAGTATTTAACATAGCCTAATAGTCATCTAGGGTTAGGGTTTTTGCATGTCTCAACCCTCAATTAGTGTTAGTTTTTGGACCTTCTAGAATCTTCTTAAAATTCCACATGTGTCTATCACCACACACGTGAGTTATGGGGGGTTGACGTGAAATCTACTTGGTACCATGGTGGTTAACAAGGTAGGTTAACTTGTAAGAGACATAACTTCTACATACAAGCTATGATTGAGGTGATTTTCACACCATTGGAAAGGTATCAATGTGTAGAAAAATGTCAAGGGGATAAAGATATGATCAAAAACTTTTGATCCTATAAAATGCCACTTGATGTCTCAAAATGGATTTGGAAGGTTCTAGACCCCAAATCTCCAAGCTGGGACCTACCAAAAAAATGGGCCATGTAAGATAATTCCTATAATTTTTCCACCTAGAAAGTACCAAGATAGATGAAAAATTATATAATTATCCAATCTAGATCACACCTCCCCATTTTTGGAGGCTTTTGTTCCAAAAATATTTTACTGAATGAGGTGAGGAATTTTTTCCTCTACCTTCTCCCTGGAGTACCATTTTTCCTTTCCTGAAAGTTGTCCTTTCAACAAGATTTTCCAAAGGTCATGCTATTTGTGTTTAGTAGTTTTGGAATTCTTCTGTAAAATTGTATATTCTGCTAACTCTGCATGAGCTTCTGGCACCAAGTCCTTTATAGTAGGTAGTACATTCTCCTTAGTTTCTTGATCCAACATGGAAGGCTCGTAGAGTTTCAAATTCTCCACATTCACTATTGAGTAAATAAGCATATATGTGGGTAGACTAAGTCTGTAGGAATTATCTCCCACCTTCTCTATGTTAGATTTCGATCACACCTTAGGTCTGGTCTAGGTTCTCAACAATATACATAAAATTATACAATTTGAATTGTGAACATAAACACACTGAGATGCCTAAAACCTTAGCACAATAGAAAAAAACTAACAATTAAATAATACACAAGTACACATGAATTTAATGCCCAAATCACTTTTTTTTAAAATCCAGAACAATGGGCTCTTGTACCAAGGAAAATGTCCCAAATATTTACATAGAAAACATGCCAAAACACAAAGGTACACTTATATAACCACCCTTTTTCACTACATATGAAAACCTCCTGGTTTCCTTGCTAACAATCTACCCACTATTGAATGTATTTTTCATGCATAGTAGGATTGAGGGTTTCTCCCAAACCCTATCTGTTGTTGTACATGACCTGTACAAATCCAAAAATCCCTGTGGATGTCTCTCTAGGATGCTGGATACACAAGCTTGTCCTCCATCCTTCCCAAGGATACAACCTCCTCTGATCAACCCACCGAACTTGTTATTTTAGTTCACAAATGCTGCCCCAACACGTGTTGTGTTAAGACTGACTATTAGTGTTGTAAAAACCCCTTTTTCACTACTTTTGAAGCTCTAGAATATGCTCATAACACTTGAAGCTACCCTCCCTTTGATTCTTGTTGCTACAGGACCTGTGGCCTAGCTGTTCGAGCCTTCTTTCATATACAACTACCGCATAAACCACCCTACATGCCTATCACTGCTCTCACCTTGTAGGTCGAGCCCT
This sequence comes from Picea sitchensis, assembly GCA_010110895.2. Lineage (NCBI taxonomy): Eukaryota > Viridiplantae > Streptophyta > Pinopsida > Pinales > Pinaceae > Picea > Picea sitchensis. The sequence goes on along the minus strand of SNQJ01S0045229.1, from coordinate 43,318 downwards.
CCATAGTCCTGCTACCACCTTCCTCTCTTGAGTGAGTCTCTTGGTTGTCTGCAACCTCCTATCCTAGGCCCGTGACAACCTTCTTTTACTTGACCGAGCCCTCCTCCATCCCTCAACAAGCCTACGACTTGCCTCTCCCTTGTTTCTACCTTAATTGACCCTCTTCACCAAGAAAACCTACCCAAGACAAACACAAAACAACAGACTAACCCAACACTACCCTAGAAATAAAACCAAACATATTAATAATATAATTGAGGCCTTTTAACCTCCTCCATTTGGCTGGACTGAGGTCACTAAGTGGCTGGACTAAGATCACCAAGACTCCACACAAGACTGAATCATCTCACATTCACCTTATGTCCTTTTATACAACTCAAGGGGGTGAGTAAAATCCATTAAAGTAGATGAACATTAAATTAGAATATTTAATTCCTCTTTGTGGGTGTGACACTCCAACACAATCCCACAAGGCCCATCAACAAGCCCATGAAGACCTAGCTTAATTCCAAGGGTGTTTTCACCAAAAATAATGTGCAATATGGTGCCAACGAATATTCCCACATGCCCAAGACCAAGGCCACTAGTGGCAATATCTCCCGAAGCTACAAAACATCAACACTCCCTCTTAGTAAGGGAGATGTTCTCACCCAATCCAATATATCATGGAGGTAACTCTTTCTCCCACACTGGAAGTGGCTCTCTCTCCTGCATTGGATCTACTACCACAAATGCTCTCCAATCCACCTGATTGACTTCTCCCTCTGTCACCGAAGAAAATCATGTTCTATGGCATGGTCCCTTCTTCAAAGACACACTGCTCCTAGAATCTGCCCGCTTCTAAGCATCTTTCTTGGCCATCTCAACCCATGACAACTTCATGTCAGTCTTGGAATATGTCCCTCTTCCATCTAGACATGAAGGTATATTCCCTTTGAATGGTTGACTCCCCCTCTGATCCTACTGACTCCCTTTGAAGTCAGAATCCCTCTGAATCTACACAACCTTCAGATCTACCTACTCCTTTTCCACTATCTCTCTGCTACTATTGTTCATGGATTGCATAGGATGGCCCTTCTTCCTATACACATTTCTCTCTCTAACTCCAATACCACTACTGTGTCTGATCTAGATCCGCTAGGCATGAGCAACACCTTTCCACATCGAAAAATAATTACATATCCCTTCTCCTCAATCGCTAAGGCTGCGAACACACTCCTGGAAACCATATCACATTTTCCACTTGCAACACATCTTCTGACTTTATCCATAATGAAACTGTACTAGATCCCTGCACTACATTCCTTGTCCTCATACCAAGCTCCACGTACATAACCGAGTTAGACACTATGAAGCTCTCAAAAAAATCTTTTGATCCTATCATATGTTGGTGGCTCCCACTGTATAAGAACCATGCAATCTTCCCAATGTAATCATCCCACTTACCCAATTCATGGCCATCCAATGAACTTCTACCTAAGTCCATCATCTAGGTCACAAAAACTTTCTGTGTATACACACACAACAACTTAACTTTTTTCCTCTCTATGAAACAGTCCCAAGCTATGGATGGAAACTTATTCTAGTCCACTCTAGACCTCTGCAACTGATATCTCCAAGTGTCCTCATGCTATTGGGTCAAATACCTCATACACTTTCACAACTTGACTCAGTATCAAATGTGAAACTCTTTGGCCCAATGAAGACTCTATCTCATCAAATTTCCATACACAGAAAGCTATCTCATCTATGATAAAGCACCCGAGATGCACCCATCACAAATCACTATGAAAAGCCACTAGAAGTCCATCCATGGAGTTGGAAACCTGCCACACAACATACTGCTACAAACCAACCTCTCCACTAATCCACCAAAACTCCCAACCTGCCATGCCACCAAGCTGCAATAGTCCACAACTATTGATCTGAACTATCTGCTCCATGTCTTCTCAATACTATTGTCATATGCAAAAATCACTATATCTCCCTCTGAGAGATAAATCCTCAACACTACTACAACTCCCTCTTAGAGTTGTCACCTTTTTAGATAAATTAGATCCAACTTCCATCACATAACTTCAAGCTCTGATACCATGATAGATTTCAGAGTGCACCTAGACTTGGTGCACACACACCTTAGATATGGTCTAGGTTCTCAACAACACAAACAAAAATTACACAATTTGAAGTGTGAACATAAACACACTTAGATGTCTAACAACTTAGCACAATGGAAAATAAACCAACAATTGAATCATACACAAGTACAAAGGAATTTAATTCCCAAATCACTTGTTCTTAAATCTAGAACAATGGGTTCCCGTAGTAGGGAAAATGGCCCAAATTATTTATATATAAAACGTGCAAAATACAAGGTACATACAGGACCAACCCTTTTCCCTTTCTGAAGCCTTGGTTTCCTTACCAACAAACTACCCATTATTGGTTTTCTTTTTCATGCATAGTAGGCTTGATATGGTCTAGGTTCTCAACAATATACACAAAATTACACAATTTGAACTGTGAACATAAACACACTGAGATGTCTAACAACTTAGCACAATGGAAAATAAACCAACAATTGAATCATACACAAGTACAAAGGAATTTAATTCCCAAATCACTTGTTCTTAAATCTAGAACAATGGGTTCCCGTAGTAGGGAAAATGGCCCAAATTATTTATATATAAAACATGCAAAAATACAAAGGTACACTTACAGACCAACCCTTTTTCACTACAGAAGAAAACCCCTTGGTTTCCTTACCAACAAACTACCCATTATTGGTTTTCTTTTTCATGCATAGTAGGCTTGAGGGTTTCTCCCAAACCCTCCTTTGCTATTGTACATGACATGTACCAATCCACAAATTCTTGTGGATGTCTGTCTAAGTTGTTGGCTATGCAAGCTTGGCCTCCAACCTTCCCAAGGGTACGACCTCCTCTGATATTACTACTAAACTTGTTGTTTTAGTCCACAAAGGCTGCCCCAACACATGTTGTGGTAAGAGTGTTTGTTAGTTATGTAACAACCCATTTTTCATTACTGTTTTAGCCTCATAATCTGTCCAAAACACTTGTAGATACCCTCCCTTGGATTCCTATTGCTACAAGGACCTGTGACCTAGCATGCTGAGCCTTATTTCATTTGTGCATGCCCCAAAAACCACCCTACAGGCCTGTCACTTCTCTCTCCTTGTAGGCCTAACCCTCCATAGGCATGTTGCCACCTTTCTCTAGCTGGGTGAGCCTCCTGGCTTCTGACAACTTCCTATCCTAGGCGTACTACAACCTCCTTTTTCTTGGATGATCCCTCCTCTATCCCTAAACAATATTGTGATATTCTTCTGCCTTGTTGGTGCATTAATCGACCCTCTTCACTAATAAAACTTGTACAAGACAAACACAAAATAGAAGACTAACTAAACACTTCCATAGACATGAAACCAAACATATTAACAATAGAACTAAGGCCTTTCAACCTCCTCTATTTGGCTAGAATGAGGTCACCAAGTTGTTGGAATGGTCCAGCGAAATAGAGGATATTGAAAGGCCTCAATTCTATTGTTAAGATGTTTGGTTTCGTTTCACCAAGTGGCTGGACTGAAGTCACCAAGACTACACATAAGAATTAATAATCTCACGTTCACCTTATTTCCTTCTATACAACTCAAGGGGGTGAGTAAAATCCCTTAAAGTAACTCAACATTAAATTAGAATATTTAATTCCTCTTTGTGGGTGTGAAGCCCCGACAAAATCCCACAAAGCGCATCAACAAGCCCATGAATCCCTAGCTTTATTCCAAGGGCATTTTCACCGTAAAAAAAGTGTAATATGGTGCCAACGAATATTCCGACATGCTTGACACCAAGGCCACTAGTGGGAATACCTCCTGAAGCTACAAAACATCAAAACTCTAATACTTCAAAAGGACCATACTATAGAGCCTTGATATTCTTACTAGAACACTCTATTATTTACTTGTTAAATTGTAACCAAATTCCATCTCCCACTTTGAATGATTTATGAGTTATGTTTTGGTCATGTCAGGCCTTGTGCTTTTCATGTGATTTATCCAATGGCTCATGCATTTGTAAATGGATCCGCTTAATCTTTAAAAAACAAATCTCTTATTTCAGTGCTTCTTTTGTGATATTCTATTGATGTTTGTAGCATCATACATTTACTTCCACATAAGTCTAAGTGTCTAGACGTGTGGAAGTCATCCAAGTCCTTCAACCTTCATAATTTACTTTAATTAAATGAATTATTAAAGTAAAGTTCCTTTTATAAGAAAAAGTGAGTTTAATCTAATGAAATGCTAAGGTTAATTGCATTAGTGAATTAGATGAATCTCAACCATTGATCTCAAGTGAGGTGAGATCTAATCTCAATTGTCAATCACTTTGGAGATTAAGGTTATGGATTCATTCAACAACTCAAGCTTATAAAATCAAGGCTAAGTGAAGGGGAAAGATACATAACTCAAGAGAGAGAAAATAATGGCTTTTTCTCAAGAGATATTGAGTGCTTGAGACATGAAGGAATGTGACTCAAGAGGATCTTAGAAAGGGTGAAGAGGGACTTTCATCTAGAGATCAACTCAAGGGATAACACACACAACACATCTATTGTAGTAGAGACTCATAGAGAGAGAAAAGAATGGGTTTTTCTTAAGGATATCTAAGTAAGGGTGATAAAGGAACTTCATCCAGAGATCACTCCAAAGGAGAAGAGAGCAACTAGAGAATAAACATACATATATGATAAGAAGGGTAGATTTGGGTAGTCCACGTAAGCATATATAACATATTTGAGATACCAGTAGGTAGATCTGAGGACCAATAGGTAGATCTAGTGTATATTGGTGCAGATCTGAGTGTCTAGCGGGGAGATCTGGGAAGATTGGGAAGAGGGTTTCTTCAGCCAAGGGTCAAAACAACCAAGTTTTGTTATAATTTGATACTTTTCTCAATGGACAGATTTTCCCTATTTGGGAGCCCTTGTAAGCTTTGATATTATTTTAATGAGAAGTTGATTTGAAGGGTAGAAATTTTCTTTGTGCATGTGTGAAATTTGGTTTCTCGTTTCTTCCACTGATTTGTTTATTTCGGTTAATTATTCCAGTTAGTGTATTTTATCTTGTGAATTGCAATTTAATTTTCAGCAAGGAAATCATAGAGAAATAATTTATCTAGACACTGGGATTAGAAAATTAACATGGTATTATATCTTTCACTCTGAGAGGGAGGCCAAATTCCAGGTTACACAAAAATTTATGGAAGCAAATCTATTAGATCTAAAAGCCAACAATTTGCAACAATGGGTGTTTAAAGGACCACACATAGATCCACAATAGTTTGTAGTAGATCTGTCAGATCTACAAGGATATCTTTATTGATATATAAAACGACAATGAAATTATTTTGGGTGCTTAAAGGAATAAGAAAAAAATATTTAGTTTACTGTGCCTAGAGGACAAGACACATTTTTTCCAACAGTTTATATCTAGAAGATGGAAACAACTAGTCTCAGGTTTGAAGACAGGTTGGATGGAGTGTCTAACTTCCTGTCATGAAATGATGGTTTTTTCAGGAAAACATAGATATTCTTTATGAATATGAAGGATGAGGTATTCATTCGGTTCTGGGGGTTCAAGGCCTAGGTGGAGAACCATACAAGGAAGAGGATCAAGGTCTTGAGGTAAGATAATGGGGGAGAGTACATCTCCAATTAATTTGAGGATTCATGCAAGGAGGCAGGGACAAAGAGGTAGTTGACAGTCTCATACAACCCTAAAAAAAATGGGGTTGCAGAGAGAATAATAGGTCCATCATCAGTTCTGCTAGGACTATGAAAGATGCTCAAGAGCATGTTGAGATTCCTGGGAGCACATTCAAGAAGAGCAGGCTTCCGAATAAATTTCCAAAATTTATGTCACTAATGAGTAATGCCATTTAAGAGGCAACAAACCAATAGGTATATCAAGATGCCATGATGGAGGATGATGTGTGGGAGATTGTGCCATCATTGGAGGGACAACCGGTTCTAGGTGGCTCTTCGAGAAGTACCTTCCTCTCTAAGAGGGAGTGTTGATGTTTGTAGCATCGAATAGGTACTTCTGCATAGATCTAAGTGTCGAGACATGTGGAAGTCGTCCAAATCCTTCAACATTAGTAATTTACTTTAATTAAAAGAATTATTAAAGTGATTTTTATAAGAAAACGTGAGTTTAATCTAATGAAATGATAAGGTTAATTGCATTAGTGAATTAGATGAATATCAACCATTGATCTCAAGTGAGGTGAGATCTAATCTCGATTTTGAATTACTTTAGATATTAGGGTTTTGGATTCATTCAACAAATCAAGCTTATAAAAACAATGCTAAATGAAGGAGAAAGATACACAACTCAAGAGAGAGCAAAGAAGGAATTTTTATCAAGAGACCTTGAGTGCTTGAGACGCAAAGGAATGTAACTCGAGGGGATCTCAACAAGCCTAGGGTGAAGAAAGAATTTCATCTAGAGATCAAATCAAGGGATAACACACAAAACACATTTATTGGAGTCAGTGACTCATAGAGAGAGAAAATAAGGAATTTTTCTCAAGGAGATCTTAGTAAGTGTAATAAAGGATCTTGATCCAGAGATCAGTCCAAAGGAGAAGAGAGTAGGTAGGGTAGAAATAGACATATCTGATAAGAAGGATAGATCTAGGTAGTTTGCATAGGAATATCTAGTAGATATGAGGTACCAATGGATAAATCTAGCAGATATGAAGTACCAACGTATAGATCTGGCAGATCTGAGGTACCAATAGACAGATCTAGCATATTCGAGGTAAAAATGGACATATATTTTTCATATCTAAGGTAATAGAGTTCAAGTCTAGCATATGTGAGTTACAAGCAGGAATATATAGAATATCTGAAGTACCAACAAACATATATGGCAGATCTGAGGTACCAACAAACATATCTAGTGCATATCTGAGGTATCAATAGGTATGTCTAGCAGATCTGAGGTACGGATAGGTAGATATTGTAGATATGAGAACCAATAGGAATATTGAGTGTATATTTGAGTGTCTACCATGAAAATATGGGTATATCTGCTAGAGGTTTTCTTCAGCCAAGGGCCATAATAGCCAAGTTTTGTTGTAATTTGATTATTTTCTCAGTGGGCATATTTTCCTAGTTTGGAAGCCCTTGTAAGCTTTGATATTATATTAATGATAATTTTCTTTAAAGAGAAGAAATTTTTTGTGTGCATGTGTGAAATCTGGTTTCTATTTGTTTTTGTTGATCTGCTTATTTTAGTTAATTATTCCATTCAGTGTATTTTATTTTGTGAGTTGCAATTTAATTTTCAACAAGGAAATCACAAGGAAATAATTTATCTAGGCACTAGGATTAGAAAATTAATATGTCTTCCCTCACTCCTCCTTTCTATCCATATAAAACAACCAAGAGTGAAGGTGTAAAACACCCAAAGCAAGTTTCAAAAGGAAACCTACTGGTAGAAGTATGGACTATGTTATTATAAAAGTGTTGAATGTAGATAATATTTTCATCCTAAGTGTTTGAATACTTCTAGTTATATCCCTCAAAATTTGCACCAAATTCTTATTGGCTACTTCTTTCCACTGATCTATTTGTGGAAAAAATGCTATATATCTCTTCAAATTGGTGTCCATCTTTTCCCAAAGTGTAGTCTAAAATGGACTAAGAAATTTGGTGTCCTTCTGTGAGATGATGCTCCTTGGTATCCCAAAGTGCACCTAGACTTGTTCAAAGAACATGTGTGCCATGTGTTCTACTTCATATCATTTATGGTCTTCTTACAATGCATAAGAATGCAAATCTTGTTGAACTTAACAACAACCACAAAATATAGTGATGTCCTGGTTTTTTGCAAACCACCCACAAAATCCATGGAAATTATTTCCCAAGGTTGAGTGGCTATAAGTAAGGGTTGGTATAGAACTTTCTTTCTATTAACCTCTTAGGGGTGAAAACCCTTTGGATACCCTAGAAAGGGTGTCATGTCGTTTCTTTCATGAGGTGTCATGCTCATCTTCACCAGATCCAGTCAAAGTTTCTCTTGATCTCCACCAAATACATGATTGTGCTAGCTCAACTGTGGTGTAACACACTTTCATCCCCACTCCTCAGATGACAGATGCACTATGGTATGGTATGGTATGGTTTTAGTTTTCTTCAATTGAAATTCCGTGTATAAATTTTTATTTGGACATGATAATATAACCTCTTAGCTCATTGTAAAGTGGTAGACACCTAACAATGTCTAGTGGAACTTCATAATGACATATGGTTTTATTATTTTCCTTGTAGTACCTTGGGGAAATTTTTTCTGTTTGAATTCTTTCATTTCTTGGGTTAATCTATACAATTAGGTGCTTAAAATAGATAGCGTTTTCCACATCCCAACCATCCTAACCATTTTCCACCTTCCCAGTATCATTCATTCCATTCATATAACAATTTCATCATGGTCATGTATGATTTATCAAAGGTCAAATTGATAAATCACAAGTCAATAAGACAATAAGGAAAATAGGTGAAGATATAAAGTCAAAATCCAAACACATAGCTTGAGAAATGCCCCCTCCTTATGAGGCCAATGCCCCTAGTCCCTAGTTTGTTTATGAATATATAAATAAAGGGAACTTGTTCGATGAAATGAACATTTAAAGAAAAAGGCTTGAAGGGGTGGTAAGAAACAATGTCGAGGATGGGTAACTCAATGCTAAGATCCCTCTATAAGGCTATTATGTGTAAAAATTCTAGCTCAATAAAGCTAGATAAATGAATAAAAGGACTTGTGCATGTATAAAATTTTGAGGCTCATCACTTGAACTCATTCTCCCTTCCCTTCATTATTACTCATTATTTCCTATCTTTCACCTAGGTACTTAAGAAATATGGGTTGTCCTAGGACTTGATGCATGTATAAGGGTAAATATTGTGTTATCTTTTATAGCTCAGGAGGTACTTCACATGTTTTGTCTTATATGCAGAAGTGACCTTGCATTTGCACTACTAGGCACTTGACTTTGTAATAGGCGTTTCGTAAAGTTGTAATAAAGTGGCTCTTTTATTAAAATGACTTTTTGTAAAGTGACCTTCTAATATGTTATTAAAGCGACTTTATTTCATAAAGTGCACTTATGTCATAAAGTGGAAAATTACTTTAGTAAATTTAAGTGATTTATTTTGGAGGGAATGAATCATGTCCCTTGATATTGTAAAGGAAAGATCAGATCTTGGCCATTTGATTTAGGGATGGGGAAGGTGAAAAGTCATTTTCTGTTTTAAGAGTAAGCCTAGGGTAGTGTGCAAGAAAATTCAAGAGAGATTTGAGAGAGATCTGGAGGGAAAGTGTATGCAATTTTTTTGGCACAATTTCCAAGAGAGCTTGGGTACAAATACCAAGGATAAATTTTTGTGTGAAGTTGTTGAAGTTCATTGTTGAGTGGGAGGATGTACTGTACGGATCCATACAGGCTGTACGATAGGAAAATGGGCACAATTTCGGATGCATCTTGTGGCACAAAAATCGAGGAAGTTTGAGGGTTTTTCTTTCTACATAACAACCTTACTGATCAAAGCGTAAAACAACAGTTTGAAATTATTTTCGAGGTTTTGATTATAAATAAGGACGTATAGGCAGTACAAAATTTTTAGAATGATTTTCAAGGCATAAATTTTGGGACAGTTGTGGGTGTCTGTAAGAGTTTCTCTTCCTTCCAAATGCATTACTGCTATAACTTTGCACTTCCTGAAGATGATAATAAATCTCTCTTGGCAAGTTTCCCCATTCTGGTGTTTTCCTCGGCTGGTTGCCAAAAATTGAGTGTGCACATGTGTTTTATGATTGTTGTTCATTGCTATTTTCCGCTACTAATTGCTTAGTAATGTGTGTTTCTGCTTATGATATAGCTAAGTGTGGGTTATTGCATATCAGAGTTCATTTAAGACATAAATTTGTGTTTATTAAGTGTTTGACAAAAGTCCTATGTGAGTTAGTGTAATTTTGTTG
>SNQJ01S0045229.1:0-22215 GCA_010110895.2 Picea sitchensis | reverse complement strand
ACTACTTTTCGGACACCCCCCCCCCATTGTTAAAGGTAGAAAGGTCAGGGGGGGGTCTGAAACATGCTGAGGACTGTTGATCTGGGAAGAGGGTGATGTCGTTGATGGAGACTTGTGTGGGAGTTAGGCACTACAAGATAAAACTTCTTGTCCATTTGTGACTTTGGTTAAAAAATATTTGTGTGCCAAGGAACCTTAGCAAAATAATTCTCTTTTTAATCCCTTTGTCTATTTCTTTGGGAAAACAATATTTCACTCTACAAATTGAAACCCATGAAAACTTCATGTAATAACATTGATTCCAGAAGGGATGTCATGCTCCCTGTGAGCTTCCAAGAACAAGCGACTTTAGTGTCTTATCCTAGGGCTATGGGTTCATTTATTCAAACAAAAGTAAAAAGAGAAAGTGATATTTACAATGAAAGGACCAACCACTCATGGCTCAAGAAAAATATTTCTTCAAAAGGTGCCCATTGATAGGGCCACCAAAAACTTCATAATCCTCCAAGTTCTGCAATTTATAAGTATTATTTGAAAACATCTCATAAATCTTGAAAGGGAAAATCCACAAGGCTTCAAATTTACCATCTTTTCCTTTTTCTTGCTTGGGTGCATCCCACTTGAGCACTAGATCTCCTAGTTGGAAATGTTCTTTGCTTACCTTCTTATCAAAGGCTTCCTTGATATTCTTCTGATGGTCCCCTTATTTGTCAAGGAGCTTCTCTCTAGTCTGTTGTACTTTTACCAACTTCTGTATCCTCCTGACCATATCATTAGGTTCTCCTTGGTAGTGCCGAAGGAACTTTTCCACAAGAAAGGAAAGATGAGTAGGAAAGATAGATTCAACCCCATATACAAGCTGAAAAGGAGAAATACCAAGTGACCTCTTTGTTGTAACTCTATTAGCCCATAAGGCAAATTTCAGCTTTGAGTCCCATGTTTTCTTGTTTCCTTCTAACAACTTCTTGATGATCTTTATGAGGATCTTGTTAGAAGACTCTTCCAAACCATTTCCTTGGGGGTAATAAGAACTAGAATGGACTAATGTAATCCCATACTATTCACAAAACTTGATCAATTGTTCATCTTTGAAAGAAGCAACATTGTCAGTAACATTCTTTTTTGGACAACCAAATCTTGACATGATATCTTCAAGAAGATCAATGATTACCTGATGAGAGGCACTCCTAGTAGGTATGGATTCTATCCACTTAGTGAAATAGTAGGTTGCAGTCAATATATATTGGTGTTGACCAATTGATGTTGGATGAATTTCCCCAATGAAGTCGATACCCCACTGCTAAAAAGGTCCAGAAACCACCACCGACTTCAAAGGCAAAGATTTGAGTCGCTGCTTTCTAGAAAACTTTTGGCATTTGACACAAGCTCTCATTTTTGCACAAACATTAGTAAAAAGGCTAGGCCAAAAATACCTAGCTCTGAGGATATTATAGGTTGTGGTTCTCCAAAAGTGATGGCCCCAACACAAGCTGTCATGAAAATTAGTCATGGCCTTTTGGGCCTCCTGTGGATATAAACATCTCAAAAGAACCCCTAGAGGATCTTTCCAATACAATATGTGATCAATGAGACAATAGCTGATTGCCTTCAGCTTCAAATCTCTAACCTTGTTCTTCTCTAGACCATTAGGAGGTTGCAACTTCTACATAAAATATATAATGTCCTTATACCAAGTGCATTCTGCCAAGTTGGGGCTGATATGAGAGATTTTGTCAGCAAAATCAACTTGCTGATTTTCTGAGTTTATGTTTATGAAATTAACCCCTAATGCTTTGCAATTTGATTCAGCGAGCAACCTAGCTAAACCTTGGCCTTTCAAAATTTTATTGGGCTTCATTTCAAGGTCAAATTCCATAATTTTGGCAATCCATTTGATCCTCTTCCCATCTATGTCGGGATGGATGAGTATCTCTTTCATTGAGGCCAAGGGAACATTGGAAACAATCTTGGAATGAAGAATGTATACTCTTAAAGACTTGAGGGATTTGACCAAAGCATAAGACTTCTTTTCCATGATATCATATCTCATTTCTGCATCCCTCAATGCTCTGCTAAAAAAGGAAATAGGCTGCTCTAACCCCTCTGAATTTTTCTGCAACAAGACAACAACCAATGTGTCAAATGAGGCAAAGGAAAATATCTGAAATTCCTTGGAGTAATTAGGACTAATGAGAATAGGTGCTTCAGTCAAGGCCTTCTTGATTTGGTCAAAAGAGTCTTGGGCCTCAACAGTCCATTTCACCTCATTTCCTTTCCTGAGCATAGATGTAATGTACTTAACCAATTCAACAAAGTTAGAGATTAACCTTCTTAGAAAATTGATTTTCCCCAAGAAAGACTAAACTTCTTTCTTGGATCTAGGAAAAGATAAAGTTTGGATAACCTCTACCCTGCTTGGATCAATTCTTACCCCTTCTGCTAATAGAATGTGTCCCAATAGCTTACCTTCCTTCATGGCAAACAAAGACTTCTTAGGATTGAGAGAGATACCAAAATTTCTGCACGTCAGGAAGACCTTTTTCAAATGATGATAATTTTCTTTATCATATTTAGAGAACACTGTAATTTCATCTAAATAGATGACCACAAATTTTTCCTTCTCCCCAATAAAGGAAATATCCATTGCTCGCTGAAAGGTTGCTCCTACATTCATTAATCCAAAGGGAATTTTAGCATACATGAATGTGCCCCAAGGAGTAGTGAAGGTTGTTTTATCTCTATCTTTAGGTAAGACAAATATCTGATTGTATCTTGAGAAGAAATCAATAATAGACATCCTATATGAGCCAATCACTCTCTGCAAAATGTGCTCCATCTTTGGTAAGGGGTAATTATCTTTCTTGGAGCTTCTGTTCAAGTTCCTGAAGTCAACACACTATTTAATTTCCCCATTCTTTTTCCTCAAAGAGGCCAAGTTGTCCACCCACTCACAGTATCTCAAAGGAATGATGATCTTGGCATCCATCAACTTGTTCACTTCTTTTTCCATAATAGGCAGCAACATGGGATTTATCTGTCTGATTTTCTACCTAAAAGGCTTGGTCTCCTCTTTCAAAGGGATCTTATGTTCAATGATGCTTGTGTGATATGTTTGTAAATATTCATATTTCTAGGAAAACACATCATAAAACTCCTTTAAAAGCTTAACATAATCAACCCTTTGTTCCTTTGACAAGATACTAGATAATTTCACATACTTTTGATCCTCCTCTGTACCTAAATTTCATTTAGTCACATTAGTATTTTTAGTTGAACCTTTAACCTTCACAACAACATCATTTTTGTCAAACAATCTCTCCAAGGGGACTAGTCCTTTTGGAATTTGGTTACTAGGAAACTAAACAATATGATGGTCAACAATTTTATTCAGAAAAATATCAACATGAGGGCTTTTGTCATAATCATGATCTTGATCAATATGTAGGGAAAAAAATTCATCCACAGTTTCAAGAAATATTTTGATCTCAAGATCATCCTCAAAGACCTTCCAATGTTTGACATTGTCAGGTATAGAGGGTCTATACTTCAATTCCACATCATATTTGAGCTTAGGGGGAAAAGGAAATCTGAAATTACTTGCTGAAACAACCAAGGAATCTACCATAGTGTTTTCTTCGCTTTGAATAAAAGAGATATTAAAAGCTAAGAAGAAATTATCAACAAGATCCCAAACTTCATTTTGTAAGTCCTTAAGTTGGGGTGTTTATCCTGATACCTATTTTTGACTTGATGAAAAATTAATTCAAGATCTCCAAACATTGCTAACTCTTCAATATTCATGTCTTTAGCAGCCCTTAAACCCAAAACAAGAGCCTCATATTCTGCCACATTGTTTGTAGTTTCAAATTCAAGCTTGTAAGACAAAGATAAGGTCTCTTGGGTAGGGGAAATAAAGACTACCCTAGCACCAACACCTTCCTTAGAAGAGGCCCCATCAAAAAACAACTTCCAAATAGAGGTATAAGGAGGAGGAATTTCGCAAGAGGTAATGGGTTGTTTACTGATTTCAATAGGTGATTGAGGAGCATCAATGAGCTATAATATACTAGATTCCAAATCAATATTGACAGCAAAAATATGGTGGTTGGTAGGATTTTCTTCATCACTGATGATGTAGGCTAGTTGTGCCTTCCTATAGATCCTTTTATGTTCTCCCCCTAATACAGGAATGGTGGCATATTAAAGGTCCATATGCAAAGTCCCCCCTAGTATTTTAATCCAATATTTTGACAAGAGCATCCCAAACTTTGGGGGGACATCAACCGCCACAATATCCATGACCACACTTTTCATTGGAAATTGGAACATGGTAACAACTAGGTCTTTGATAACCCCAAGACACTTCACTTTCATAGAATCAAATGAATATAGGTCATGGTAAGTTTTTGTAATTTCTAGCACAAGTTCATCCATGAGGTTATGAGATGCACCTGAGTCCATCAAGAATTTTTGCAACACTTTATCATGAATGTTTAATGATGTGTAGAAAGGAGGGGAAGATTCATCCCTATCCTCTACCAAAGGTCCTAGGATGATTGTTGTTTTTTCATCTTGAAGGTTGGCTGAATCTGTAGAATTAGAGGAAGGCTAGGGCTGCAACATTTTGGAAAGACATCTTTTGAATTCCTCTTTCTTAATCAACTCAAAAAAAGGTACAAGGATTTTTATTTTTTGAATATCACTTTCAAAGTTAAATGAGGATGGAGATTTCAAAATTTCCTTAACTTCTGGGGCAGGGCTATTAACCAATGCTTGGGCATTTTGTGCATCTTTTTCTTTGCTGCTAGCTGCCACAGCCTTAGCATAATTTTCTATTTTGGTGGGATGATCAGAAGTGTCATGCTTTCCCTCTTTCTTTTTTGACCTTAGGTTGTATTTATTTGGATGGTCATTTTTTTTCCCCTTTTCTCAATTCATTCAATTGGATGTCCATGAGAGACTCCTCATACGCAGATTGGGTTAAATGGGGGGATGAAGAGGTGTCACCAAGACAATGGATTTCTGGATCAATTTCTTCATCCTCTCCTTCATCATCAACAACAAGGTTATTTTGGAGAGGGGCTTGGACTTTTTGATCATCCCTATCCCTATTTCTTTGATCTCTATGAAGGATCGATGGGGCATTATTTGGTCTTCTGAAATTTCATCTGTTATTAGCATTTTGAGTGTTTATGTAATTATGTTTTCCTTCAAGTTTCAACTTCTCCATTTCAGTAGAAAGTGATTTTACCAACTTGTCTAGTTCATCAACTTAAGGATGGAAAACATAGGAATCAGAGGTTGAGGCTTCAACCCTACTTTTTCTCTTGTCCCTATCAGATTTTCCCTTAAGCTTGTCAGTTCCCACTAGGTTAGATTCTACCTCCAAGGCTGTATCTTGCATATGAGCTAGAGAGGTAGATATTATTTCTCTCAGTAGGAGGCAAAAATTAGGGTCAAAATCACTAGCATAGGTGATTTTGGTAGAAGTCTTTGTGGGCTTAATTTTTGTAGGGATTTTGTTATACATTTTGTTTAATCTTTTTGAGAAATCGGAAAAAGATTCCCCTTCTTTCCTCTTGAGTGATCCAAACTCTGTGATATAATAAAGGAAATATTTCTTGTCTCCCCACTGCCTTATAAAGGCATCATCCAATGCTTTAATTCCAACAATATATCCAGGGGTTAAACCCCTAAACCATTTTCTAGCCTCACCATAAAGGCTCTGTACAAAGACCCTCATCCATACATATTCATTCTCAATGTTAAGATTGTTTGCATAACTATAAAATGCTATAAGGTGTTCTTCTGTAGTTATGTCTTCCTCCCCTTTGAATTTGGGCATCTACTTAAGGTAGTCTCCAACTGGGAGAGAGTTCATAGGCTGAGGTAACACAAGAGGGGTATACCTAGCAACCACTATAGCATCCATCCTATTTCTAGGAATGTTAGCACCTACCATCGGATTGTGAACTCTAGGAGAATAAGGGGGAGACTGAACCTTGACAGTTACAAATGCAGTTTTTATTTTAGGAGAGAGAGGGATATTGGATGGAGAGGTTCCAGTTGAGGAAGAGGATGAGTCTTGGAAGAAGATGGTATAGGGTCCAAAGGAAATGAGGTTTCCTCCTCTTTAGTCACAACAATTTTGATAGGAGGAGAGTAGGAAAACCCAAGGTAGGAAAATATTGTAAGCTCTCAAGTCTAAACCAGCTTACAACATCAGAAGAGACAAGGAATTCCAAATTTTCTTCTTTCAATTTGGGACTAAAAGAAGAGTATTCAATAGGGAAATTTTCAAAATCCAAATTTCTAGAAATTTCAGTAGAGGGTAGAAGAGGAGAATGAGATATAGCTACTGGAGTATTAAAAGTAGAATCATGCAAATGATCAGAAGTACCTAGTACAACAGCTGAAAATCCTTCTTGATAATGTTCTCTCGGTCATCTTTAGGTGCTTCCATAGGTAGATGTGGAGTAAACCTCGTGTGTCTGCCTTTGGGAGCCACAACTGAAACAATGGAGTTTCTAGGTGCAAGCTACAATATTCAATGTCCTGATTTCTAATGCACCTTCATAATCAATATTGCTTTGTCATTCAATCCCAGGGAAATGTCTTCAATTCCTTCCCCGACAACGATGCCAAGAATTTTAGCACTGAGAGTCACCCTCAGATTGCAAGAGGATAAGCCCAGTACCCATCAAACAGGTTTGTGAATGTAGATTAATGATAGAAGGTCAAATGGAAAAAACTCAACATAACAATATTTTAACACAGAAAGTCTAGGCTAATATGCATAAGAAAATGAGTTTTTTATTATCTTCAGTCAGTGGTTTAAAGGTAAGGGTGAGTAGATGGAAGACTTGGCGAGGAAGATTAATAGTTCTTCTATAAGCATCAGGCCTTCTAGCAGCTAGGTGAAGAAAAACTCAGTCACAAGATCTTCTTGAACTAAATTTAAAACACTAAATGACATTTAAAATAACATTATAGTCAAACATCCATTATAACACAACCATAATCTCTCATAAGGATCCTCCAATAATGAGCATTCAGAGTAAGAAGAAACAAGATGATGAAAAGAGGTTGACTTCCACTAACAAAAAAATCTTAGGTCTTATACATAAACTAGAGTACAAATCTATTTAATAAAAATATTACAAAATAGGGAGCTTTGCTCAACCATTCGAACCCAACATAAATTTTTTCTCAAGTATTTATAATCAAAACAATAGATAATAGCTTGAGATGCGAGCTGGCCTTCATATCCTAGGATTCTCCAAAAAAATCTATTAATCTAACATTTGTACAAGTGGATCTAACAAACTACTAGAATCAGGGAGCCTGTTAGCAACAATAACAAAATATAAATGTCATGAATTGTTGTTTCTTGGGCGCATCTCCTCCAGTGCCATGTTTTTTAAATATGCATGATATTCTTACTCTTCTCTTGTAGTGGTTCCTTTTCCATATTTATCTTTGGATAACTTACTGGGGATTACCTTGTAGCTGAAAGTGGATGACGACACTGGTAACTTGTCATCTTAACTTAGCGCAGGCTCTTTACTGGAACAATTTTCGGCCAAACAGGCATGGGAAAGAGGTGACTAGTCATGAATAGGAGGATGTGGGACAAGTGTTGAATAGGAGGATGGGATGAGTGGATGAAGAGAAGTGGATGGTCTGTGGATATAGGTGTGGAAATTAGCAGTGAAAATGGTGATGTCTAGTGAGAGGGGAAAAAAGATAAAAGGGGCGAGAGGTATCGGGAGTAAGTGGAGGACATGTGGCATGTGGTGAGAGGAGGAGTAGATACGTGGGAGGTTATATGTAGGGAGAAAATTCAGAAAGGAGGGTGATGTGACAGGTGGGAGGGTGAGTGACAGAGTGAGTGGAGGATAGGTGTAAGTGGGGGGTGTGAATGGTAGAGTGAGTGGAGGACAAGTGTAAGCGGGAGTGTGAGTGGTATTGGAGCGAGCGGAGAGATATATTCCAGAGGGGGGGGTATGAAATCACGAGGAGGCATCACATTAGGTGGGATCGAGGTGGGGGGAACCGCTTTTTGGACCCCCCCCGTTAAAGGTAGAAAGGTCGAGGGGGGTTCTAAAACATGCTGAGGACTGTTGATCTAGGAAGAGGGTGATTCTGTCGATGGAGACTTGTGTGGTAGTTAGGAACTACAAGACATTTTTTTTTCCCCTTTGCGACTTTGGTTAAAAAATATGTGCGCACCAAGGAACCTTAGCAAAATAATTTTCTTTTTAATCCCTTTGTCTATTTCTTTGGGAAAACAATATTTCACTCTACAAATTGAAACCCATGACAACTTCATGTGATAATAGGATCCATGTGAATAATAGTTCCCAAATATGTAATATTGGATATGGGTGGACTTGAAAGCATGTATGATAACTTATTAGTTCCTCTCTTATTATA
This sequence comes from Picea sitchensis, assembly GCA_010110895.2. Taxonomy (NCBI): domain Eukaryota; kingdom Viridiplantae; phylum Streptophyta; class Pinopsida; order Pinales; family Pinaceae; genus Picea; species Picea sitchensis. The sequence goes on along the minus strand of SNQJ01S0045229.1, from coordinate 13,779 downwards.
TTTTATGACTAGATGAAACTATTTTAAAAACCCCATCGACTTGTAATGTCTGGCTTGTTGTAGCTTACTTTGGGCCTACAAATACTACAACGGTTGGCGATTAGTGTGGATAATGGTTTCATTTCCCATAAGAAGGTGCTTCCATTTGTTAACATATTGAACTGGGGCATAGAGTTCCTTATAATATGTAGGGTAGTTGAGGCCTCCCCCATGAAGCATCTCTGAATCATAACATACTAGGTTATCTCCCTACATTAAGAGTACTCCTGTAGCATATCCACTTGCATTTGTCTCCACTTCGAAAGGATTCTGCAAGTTAGGTAATGTGAGAACTAGTGCTTGGATGATATTCCATTTAATGTCATCAAATAATTCTGTTGATTCTTTCCCCATTGGAAACTCTTACCACCGGTTGTTGTGGTGTGGAGTGGTGCAACTACTAGTGAAAAGGATGATATAAAGTTTTGTAGGTTTTTCACTACCCCAACAAAGCTACTAACATTAGTCACATTAGTAGGAACTATTCAATTGATGATGGCCTCCATTCATGGGATCTATCTTGAGCTCCCCTCCACTGATCATGTACCCCAAATACACTAATGACTATTGAGCAAACTTATATTTCTTAGGGTTAGCCAACAACTAATGATTTTTTAGAGTTTATAACACCTGCATAGGATGCGAGATGTTCTCTTCCTAGGTATAGATATAATCCAATATATCATCCAAATAAAATATCATAAATGAATCTAAATAGGGATGCAATACATCATTCATCAACCACATAAGTGTAGATGGTTCATTACATAAATCAAAAGATATGAACAATCATTCATACAGACCTTGGATTGTCTTGAAGGAATTCTTCCAGGTGTCTTCTTATTTAAAAAATACCTGATGGTATCTTGATTTAGGGTCCAACTTAGTGAAGTACTTGGCATGCTGAAACTGGTCTAACAGATCATCGATCATGGGTAGAGGGTATTGATTCTTGAGTGTGATATTTTTCAAATATCTATAGTAGATACAGATTTTCCAAGTCCCATCCCTCTTGGGTACTATGATGATAGGTGATCCACAAGGTAAGGTGCTTGTTTGAGTTACTCCCTACTCCAACAACTACTGTAAATGTTTCTTCACTTATTTTTCTTCTAGAAAAAACTATCTATACAACCCAATATTTGGTAATGGGGAGTTAGGAAACAATTGTATCTCATGCTCCACTTCCCTCCTAGGTAGAAACCCTTTAGTCTCCTGGAAAACTTCTCTATACGATTGTAAAAAATCCTCTAACTATTGTTTCTACTCTTTGGTACAACCCTCTAGGTATTCGTTTACTCTAATCGATTCATCCCCTAACTGATTCTCTCTTAAGAAAATAAGTACATACTTCTTACTAGAACTGATCAGCTTTTTGGCTTGATTAACACTTACTAGAGAGATCTTCAATTTACTTTTGTGTGTATTGATGATGTAATACTTCCTGTTACCCACCAAGCCTAGGGGTAACTAAGGAGATGATGTCTCAAGGCCCATAGGTAGAAGACATGGAGTGTCAAGGGCTCGATGCATAGCATAGCCCACAGAGCGCCTCCACTGACCACAATTCACCATCTTCATCATTGAAAACAAATAAACGTACACTACACTATCTTGGCTCCTAGAAGAAAACAAGTCTTGATTCATAAGGTAACAATTTTGGTCTCATGGACAGTGTCACTTTAATATTTGAAGCATTTGAGCATGCTGCAAAGAGTTCTTTGTTGATTATAAAACTTTTGCTTGGAAATTATACCTTTTTCCATATTTCACCTTGTTGGTTAACATGGTTTCTTAGTAAGTGGTCACCCTCAGGAAAAGGGTTTCTATTGGGGGGTCTCCTTGAAGGGTCATCATATGATTCCAACTCATACTTACCACCTTCCATAGTTCTTCCCCTTCGTTTCCTCATCTTTTGGGTTATTGGGCTCATTGACCCCAAGAAGGGCTTGCCCCTCATTTCATGAGAAGAAGGGGCTGAAATCCTAGAGGTATTGTAGCTGGAAAAACTTAAAAGCCATAAATTATCTTTCTATATGCTCTCCCTAAGGTTTTAAGAGTAATGAAGTGATTCTCCATAAAAATCAAGGACCTTTTAAAAAAGGAAAACACATGATTAATAAATGTCCTTCTTGTTGGGGGAATACATTTTTGGTGTCTTTTATTTTCCAATGCATATGGAACTTAATGTGTTCCTTGTTGGAAATTTGGTTGTAATTGATGTCAACCTTGATATATAGGTGAATTATCATTGATTGATTGTTTTGAGAAGCATTGTCAATATTTGACATATTGTTATGAAGGTGACTTGAATGTTAAGCATTGTCAATATTGGACATAATGTTATGAAGGTTGGACATAATGTTATGAAGGTGAATTAAATGTCAAGGATTGTCAATATTGGACATAATGTTATGAAGGTGACTTGAATGTCAAGCATTGTCAATATTGGGCATAATGTTATGAAGGTGACTTGAATATCAATAAAAAGATAATATTGACTAATATATTGTATGAGCTTGATATACTCATCCTATATTTTATAAGGTTGAGATTGTGTCATTAACATCCATGCAAAACAAAAGAAATTGTGAAGAAACTGTCCAAATAAAAGGGAAAATGGATAATCCAATATGGATCCATACAAATCACAAATAAAGAAGTTATTAAGACATGGTTCATTAAAAATGATTTAGAAATAATCAATTGAAGAATATTCCAGAGATGATACAAAATGTTAATGGTGGATGTTTGGTGAGGAGGAATTGACACCATATAGTCACAAGTCGAGCTGATTCAAACAACAATAAGGTCAACTATATGGAAGTCGATCGACTGCAAGATGAGTCGAAGACAAGTCGACTGACTACAAGCCTGAATATTGACAAAAGTTGGAGAAGAAAAGTCGATCAATTTCAAGACGATTCGAAGACAAGTCGACCAATTGAAGGTTGAAGTCAAAGGAAATTTGAGTTGGGAAATACAAGTGGACCAAAGCAAGTCGAGATGACCAAAGTCAAATTTCTCAAGACGGTTTTCTTCCAAGTTGAGTCGGTCAAAGAAAGAAGTAACCTAAAGGTCGAAGTCAAAGAAAAAATAAATACAAGTCGGATCGAGGCTAAATCAAGATGGATCAACTAGAATTGAAATACTCAAGTCAAAATTTCTCCTATTTGAGTCGACCAAAAAGATGTTTGTCGATCGAATGAGGAAGAAAATACGAAAAATGATGAGACCAAGTCAAATATTTAGTGACTAGCAGCCGAGAGGGAATTGATTTTAATATAACCATCAAGTAAAATGTTTACAAGTTGAGTTTAAATAATCATCAAAAAAGGAGATATGTGGAGGCCAATTTAGACATTCACGAAAATGTAATATGTATTGAATTTGATGTGGCATCCGACAATGAAAGGAAAATTTGGGCAAGTTTCCTTCAAAGAACCGCTTGTATCCACCACCTCACACACTTTATGGGGAAATTTCTCGTGTATTGGCTAATTAGACATGTTCTGCAAAAAACTCATGTCGTAGAATTTTAAAATGTGTTTCCATCACTCCAGAATATTCATATGAAAATAGTTGTCTAAATTGGTGTATGGAAATCAATTAATAAAAGTTACCATTTCTGTTAATTGAATGAAGGGGTGCAATGTTTCATTCCAAAATGACACATTGTTTCGAAGTGGCACCCTTTGGAGGACTATCTAAGTAAAGGAATATAAATGGAAGAAGGTGTCTTGGTGGATATACACACACACAAAACAGAGATATATATATATATATATATATATATATATATATATATATATATATATATATATATATATATATATATATATATATATATATATATATATATATATATATATATAATGGATGAATGAAAGTTCATTCTATCGGGTTGGTATGTTTCAAGTCTTGTTATGAGGGTTGGATTCCTCATTTTCAGTTGGATATAGCGCAAAATTTGGGTCTTATATCTGAGAGTTGGAACTCTCTTATTAAGTTGAAGATGAAAATATTAAAGTTGATTTTATATGTATTAATTTAAGTTAAATAAATAAAGAATGATATTTTATCTATTTCATACAATTTGTGTTATATATGTTTATGAATAATTAATTGAACTACATGTATCTTATTTAGTTAATTTAGGTAATCTATGAAATTGTGAAAAGAAGTCAAAAGTTATAGACAACGGTTACCCACCCCTCTGAGTGTCGGTGTGAACTTTCCAACATTCCTAAATTCAGGCCTGTAGTTCTCTTTACTTTCCATTTGCACATAACCTCAGTATTTCAGAGCCATAATGAAATTAAAGGGAAAGGGCTTGAAAGATGTTTCATTACAGATGAAGATGCAAGCACACCCTCAACAAAGGATCTCGTAAATGAGACAATATGATCCATTTATATTTCAAGAACCCCATGCCTGAGAGTAATTCCCCCCAATCCACCTCATACTCATCACATGATCTAGATAAGGTCTTCTTGGGAAACATTCCTTGACTTGGGGATTGGCTTACGGTCTTCTTGGGAAACATTCCTTGACTTGGGGATTGGCTTACTATTGGATAGGCATTTTGGTTAAATTTTGGGATATGTGCTAGAAGAAGTCAAAGAACAAAAGGGAAGTTAGAAGATGGAGCAGAGCGCATGGTGGGAGTAGAGGTTAAGGATTCAAAGAACATGATAGAAGGATGCATGATGAAACAACAAATAAAAGGAGGAAAAGGGTTATAGACCATTGGGGTTTTGGGATTTTTTTTTCCACTTTTGTAATGAGATTAACCCTATTCTTACGTATAAATATGTAAAGGGTTTTTGGGTAGAGAGGTCCTGAATAAGAGCAGTCTGTATTGGATATGTGAGAAGTTCTTAGTGATTTTTGGTAAGTGAGTCGAACGAAGGAATAAGTTTGAGGTATGATTGAGGAGTGAAGCTCACACTACAACAGAATGACTAGGCAGGTTTGGGTAATGTACTGTTGCATATTTTCTAGCACAGTGTGCAATTGTAAGAGAGTTATCAATGAATAATAAAAGAAGCCAGTTGTTATGGACATAGCCCATGTTGGGTGAACCACGTTAAACCCGTGTGTTGTGATGAGTTTTCTTATGATGTTTAATGTTATTGTGAAATGATGATAATGCTTAAGTATGATGGTGAATGTGTTAGTCATATATGATGTTATAATGTTGCACACAAAAGTATCTAGTAATTGAATGAATGATAAGTAGAATATGATGAATGTTAAGTGGGAGAATGTTTCACATACAATATGTTGAATGTTAAGTAGTTTTTAAGTAATGGTAACTATGCACATCAGTGAATGGTAGAAATATCATGAAGAATGCCTCACTTCCCCTCATCACTGTAGAACCTTGGTCCATGCAACTCCTCTAGATTCCTTGGGTGAGACTTCACTTGCTCCATAGGTGATGCCGAAAGGACCGATGTTTAAGGGTTTTTTTGGTATATAGATGATTAACCCCAGGTCTTCCCACTGCATACCATCAAATGGTTCTGTTTCTGGGACCAGGAACTATAATTAAGGGTAATGTTTTGGAGGCCGAATAAGGAAGAAATTGAAGAATGGATGGAAAGGAAGAAATGATAATTTAATATGTATTCATTCAAGTTAAATAAATAAAATAATGATATTTAACTACTTTATATAGTTTGTGTTATACATGTTTTTGAATAATTAATTGAACTGCATGTATCTTATTTAGTTAATTTAGGTCATCTATGAAAGTGTGAAAAGTAGCTAAAAGTTCCAGACACCGATTCACCCCCCCCTCTCAGTGTCAGTGTGTGTTTCAACATTCCTAACTTCAAGTGGAACTGGAGTTCTCTTTACTTTCCATTGCAAATAGCACTCAATGTTCGAACCATAATAAATTAAAGGAAAGGGCTTGGAAACATGTTGCATTACAAACGAATTATGCAACACACCCTCCACAAAGGCACCCATAAATGAGACAATATGAACCCTTGATATGTCAAAAACCCCATGCCCAAAATTATTCCCCCAATCCACCTCATACTCATCACATGATCTAGATATGATCTTCTTGGGAAACATTCCTTGACTTGGGGATTGTCTTACTATTGGATAAGCATTTTGGTTAAACTTTGGGATCTGCACCAGAATAATTCAAAGAAAAAAAGGAAAGTTAGAAGATGGAATAGAGTGCACGAAGGGAGCATAGGTTAAGGATTCAAAGTTCATGATAGAAGGATGCACGATGAAGTAACACGTAAAAGGAGGAAAAGGGTTATAGAACGTTGGGTTTTTGGGACTTTGTTTTTCCACTTTTGTAACATGCTTAACCCTATTCTTATGTATAAATATGTAAAGGGTTTTTGGGTAGAGAGGTATCGAATAAGAGGTGTCTGGGTTGGATATGTGAGAATTTCTTAGTGAGTTTTGGTAAGTGAGTCGAACGAAGGAAGAAGTTTTAGGTATGATTGAGGAGTGAAGCTCGCACTACTGCAGAATGACTAGGCAGGTTTGGGTAATGTATTTTTTCATATTTTGTAGCACATTTCAYAATTGCAAGAGAKTTATCAATGGATAATAAAAKAAGYCAGTTGTTGTGGACATAGCCCATGTTGGGTGAACCATGTTAAACCCRTGTGTTGTGATGAGTTTGCATGTTATGATTTTTAATGTTATTGCGCAATGATGATAATGCTTAAGTATGATGGTGAATGTGTTAGTCATATATGATGTTATAATGTCGTGCATGGAAGTATCTAGTAATTGAATGAAGGATAAGTAAAAGATGATGAATTTTAAGTGAGAGAATGTTGCACATATAATATGTTGAATGTTAAGTAGTTGTTAAGTAATGGGAACTATGCACATGAATGAATGGTAGAAATGTCATGAATAATGCCTTACTTCCCCTCATCACTGTAGAACCTTGTGTTATGGGACTTATCGGTAAATGCGGCCATAAACATATCTCCCTAGATCCACCTAGATCTAGAACAAAACAAAATAGGACATGACTCTTTCCCTAAGTTATAATGATTGAGTTTACTATCAAATGAAAGATAGGAGACATACAGTTTAAATATCGCTTCCTCTTGTCGTCGTCATCCTAGCTCCACTTTAGTGCTCCCGTGATATCAGATCTGCAAGAAAACACAATCCAACCAAAGTGAAATAAATATAACATTCTCAAAGAGAACCTATGTATGTGATCAAGGAATCATACAATAAAATGAGATGAGTTTTATGGGAAAGAAACATATCACTGTATTATATAATAATGAAAGTGGAGATTACAACCAAAGCCTTGATGTTGCAAGGTCCCTTCCAAGATTTCCTACTTCCCACACACTTCTGCTCCAAGGATTCTAAGATCAACAATCTATCTTGACAAAGCAAAGCTCAAAGCCAATATAAAAGCTCCAAAAACTCCAAGCTACAAAACCCCAACTCAAACCCAATCAAGCTAACTTTATCCATGAGAGATCCTCTCCTTTTATAAGCTGAAGAGGATAAGGTGAGGAGGTTAGGATCATCCCACTAAATAAAAAAAGTGAGTAATATCCAAACCGATCGGAGGCCACCTCACCATAGAATCTTCTCGTTCTAGAAGCATCGAGAAGATGCTCATTTTTCCCACGTACGAAAATCATCGCACCCTAAGTATAGTGCAGCCTTCAGAGATGTCATGGACTAGATTTAGAGCAGGGGGCGATGATCAGGCATTGTCACACCCTATATATAGTGCAACCTGCGACGACCTTCCTTAATAGGGTTTTTACAAAGAAAAATGCAATTCCTTCTCTCAGGCAAAGTTCTTCTCCCTTCTTTCTTCAGGAATTTGGGCCACTTATCCTTCTAAAGACAAATGATACGTTTACATCATTAATGGTCATAGGGATGACAAAAATAATGTGTAACAATGAACCCCTGAAAGTATGAAGTTATAACATAGTGATAACTGAAATACTTTGTCGAGTGTGTGTAGGGAACAATGAACATGTCGGTTGGAAACCTGCCAACGAACAAGGAAATACAATACAATAATATGTCATCATTGAGGCAAGAATTCCCATACTCAGAGTACAAATGAATCAAAGCATAAATGCCGACATGTAAAGATCCATGTCAATTAATACAAGTCATGACCACCAAACATACACTATGGATCCATGCAATTATGACTCAAATCTGAACATAGCCACCAAAAATACACTGTGGATATATGTGTTAAAGAATCAAATTTGAGCATATCCACGAGACATACAATGTGGATCTATGAAACAGTACAATATGAATATACTCAAATGCAAGTTGAATCTGTCAGAAAATATCCAGGGTCGTCATCTCCACCACTCTATAGTACGAATCTAACCATGTGAATACATGTGCTGAAGTCGAACATGGTAGAAACCACTTGATTACCAGTCATTAATGAATACCATTAACAAGTGCGAGGGAAATAAACATTAATGTCAATTAATCCCAAGGTACTCCAGTACAATCCAACAAATGTGAATTAATGAGCTGAAGTCGAACACTCGACAAAAAATTGCGATCAGGGGTCAATGATGAAAACCCATTGTCGAAAGAGAGGAAACCTACCATTGAGGCATGCAAGTTCAAAGATACCAATTAGTCTCTAAGTCTAATTCCTAGATAATGAGTTGAAGTTGACAGGAAAATACTCGTCACAGGAGGGCCTTAATGTATCCCCCATCAATGACACGAAACAGATAACAAGATTTGAAGTAGATCAGAGTAACAAGTAATTCAAGACTGACTTAGGGATGGCTGACGCAATAGAAGGCTTAAGGAAATGGCCGATGCAATAGAAGGATTTTTGGGTTGAACTTCTCTTTGAACACATTGATGACACAACAATTTTCTTGGAAACATTGACTCAACAACATGGATCACATACCAATTTGTAATCTTACAAAGGAGTATGATCAAGAGACAAGCATATTTTCTAACCTAGACATAAAGTGAGTGAAAGGGTGTCATTTTCAAAGGTGACTCTTCCATAGAATACAGGTTTAGACATATTTCTTTACCAATTTTCCCCCACCATTTCTAGCGAGTACCTCTTTATTTTTACACAAGCTTGAGGAGGATAACATATGCTTGAAAATGTAAGCTCATCCTTCGGACGAGTCCTTTAGAGTATATTTTAACGAACCCTAGGAAGGAGTGGTTTGGTCCCATATGAGACTTTCGATGCTTGTTTAACAAGTCCAAAGAAAGAAAACTTAGGGGTTTTCATGTTTAGAGAGTTTGAAAAACACTTAAATAAAAGTCCAAAATGTCATTTTTCGTAAATTAGTCTGACGAGACCGAAAAAAAGATAAACTACCGCTCACCAAAAATTTTCTTCAAATACTTTAACGAGTGTGAAAAGAACAAGATTGCTCGACAATATTTTCATGTTTAGAGAGTCTGAAGAGAGCTTAAAGAGGACTCTAGGGGGTTCCTTTTTCGTATAACCTTTACGAGTTCGAAAAAGTGATAAAAGTTTACTTGGTTTCATTCTTAGGTATTTACGAGCATGAGAGAGAACAAATACTAAGCTCAGGATTGTTTTCATTTTTATTCAAGATTAAGAAAAAAAAAAACTATGCTTGGGATAGATTTTATTTTTACACAAGCTTAAAACTAGCAAAAAATATGCTTGGACCTGGTTTCATTTTTACACAAGCTTGAACTAGAGGAAACTATGCTTGTGGATTCCCAATGCATAATCTAGGGATGGTTGGTACTTACCCCCCAGCTTAAGAAACTGGGGGCTTAACTTCAACATGAAGTCCAGAGGCTGAAATCATTGCCCCCCAAGATTCGGTTCATCCAATGGAATTAGAGGAAGAAAAAAAATTCAAATACTATACGTAACAAAGTACTTGACTCAATAGAAGAGGGGGGGGAATCTATTTAATTTTTTAAAGAGCTACAGAGAGGTGGAAACTATCCTCACAGATGGCTTAATTTTTTAATGAGCTTGAAATCAGAAAACCATGCTCAAGTCTGGTTTCATTTTTTAATGAGCTTGAAATCAGAAAACAATGCTCAAAGCTGGTTTCATTTTTGATGAGATTGAAATCAGAAAACCATGCTCAAAGATTCTCTTCTTGATCACAACTTCCAAGAGGACAGTTCTCTGGAAGGACACCATGTCAAGGGACAAAACTCAGTCATGGCCTCCAAGAGATCTTCACTGGACGAAAGAACAACGCTATGGAAAGACACCATGCCGAGGGATGCGATAGAGGTAAGGAGGCCATGCTCTAATATCCCTACCAAAGACGCGAAGATATTACCATGTCAACTACCGGATCCAAGTCATAAGGGAGTGAGCTTGCAGTGAGAGGCTCATCTGCATCGACAGTTGAAAACATGGGAGACAATGCCACATAATTGACTTACAGCGGGGGCGATACCATCTGCATATAAGAACCATTTAGGGAGGTCATTGAGTTTATGGTCAAGTTAGGGCCAACTAACGAAAGTTGATCAATGGCCACAATTATTCCATCGTGAGAGAAATATATCACACGAAAAAGAGTGGACAAAATAGATTTCATGGCATAGACATAATCTCTCCCAAGGAGTAAATCGAAATCCAAGGGGTATTGGACTACCATGATGTCAATAAAGACAATTTTCCCTCCCAAAGTTACAGGAATCTAAGGAAGGATCCCTAAAGGGTGACTGGTTCTTCTGTTAAAACATAACAAATTCTGTGTAATCGATGCAAGTTGAGGATAACCCAAAGATTTCCAAGAAATAGAGGACAAAATACTAACATACAAACCTTCATCTATCAACATTTGAGGAATGTTCCGACCACAAACTTGTATTGTAATCTTGAAAGGAATGTGAGAGGGAAGACGAGGTCTAGTTAGCACACCCCAATTAAAAAGGATGGCCTCATTACTTGGAGGGGGTTTCGCGGGAGAAGGAGTAATGCCCCCCAACATGGTGGATTTTGTATCAACGAGAAAAACATGGGCAGTATCGGGTTTAATCTCTAGCGAGAGAGTGGAATTGATGGAAGACGAGATCAGATCGACCACTTGGGTTGCATTCTTCAAGGGGAGAATGGGGTCGATGGGTGGAAAGGGATCGACCGCTTGGGTGACACTCTCTAACGAGAGAGTAGGATCGATCGAATATGGGATCATATCGACTACTTTGTCAACTGGTTCAACTAAGGACGTGACCATATTGACCATATTATCAACTAGACTGACTGACGAAGGGACTAAATTGATCATTCCATCAACTACAGGTGGGTCGAGGGTAAGATTGTGATAAGAAACTGGAATTTGAGGTTTTTAAATAGTCATGTCTTCCAGTAATTTAGAGGCTTCCTCCATACGAGGGAAAATGTGAGTTTGATGACTCCCTTTGCATAACATACATGGGAACTTGACTCTACTTTCCTTCTTCCCAATGATATCTTGACTAGTTGACGAGAGGTCATCAACATGTTGTTCAAAGGCTGACGACATGCGTTGGTGAGGGTGTGTATACCATGCTTCTATAACCTTGGAGAGACCAGGGCAATCCTTAAGAAGATGGCTACCCTTATAAAGCCTACAAGGGTACTTGGGATTACAACTTGTTTGGGTGATCTTGGTATCTTCAACACTCCCAGCATGATTATCAGTAACTGGTGGTTTTCCAACATGTTTGGAAGTGGTTGGAAGTTTGGACCCTTATTTATTTTTCTTCTTCTTAATATTCCTTTTCTTTTTCTTCTTATCCACCGAGTTACTAGCTTTAGAACTTTCAGTCGATGAAGAAGACGAAACGGAAGAAGACCTTTCAAGTGGAGAAGGTGAAGAATATTTTACTGGTGAAGAAGGTGAAGGATCAACTTGAGGTTGATGCTCTTGGGGGGGAGTGCTTACAACCAAAGCACTAGCTGCATTCGGGATTACTTGAGTGGAAAAAAACCATATCGATAATCCAATTGCGAGACCTGGAAGGCTTAAAGTAGAGATGTGAGGAGGAGAAACGTTTATGTAAGAAGGAAAAACAAAAGGTTCCCCTGGAAAATGGGTTCCTTCATTGGTCATTCTAGGAACTGACACCATTAAATAAATATCCAACCTAGAGTCTGCTAGGGAAAACAAACAACACATGCTAAAACTCTAGGAAGCGAACAAGCAAACAAAACCTTCTTACAATGAACACACTAGTTGGTGATGAAATCCATTGTTGCGAGAACAATGTAAGAAGGGGCTGAGATAGAGCGGGTGGAAAAGTTACGTTGACGACTTGCTTAACGAAATTACACCCACAAAGTGAAATTTGAGCTCAATTTGTGGGAGGATGAAGTTGAATCAGAAAAATCCAACACATGGGTTTTGGGCCTAATATGCCCAATTAAGTCCTAGGTGGGTCATTTCCTGAAATTTTGGATGGATTGAGAGTAGTTTGTGGTCCTCGATCCAACATCCAGTCCTCCATATGACACTATATCCGTCACTTGGAGCATAGTGGAGTTGGCGGTTATCATATTAGCGGGCTTCTTTGGGTGAATTAGAGACATGGGTTTTGTGCCTGGTCACACCCTCTAGCTATGTAACTCATCACATTTAAATTAGAGCAGTTGAACGACCTCTATTTTTAGTGCAAAAAGTTGTTGAAGGAGATGCTTTCTGTTGTTAAAAACTTAATGAATTTTTGTTTTTAGAGAGCGTCGACCCTTTCAGTGGTTGACCTCTGAAGCTATGTAAAAACTCTATATATACTTGCTGGTCTATGCCACCAGATACATGATTTTATTTTTATACAATCATTGTTTTTAAATTCTTCGTAAAAACTCTGTTTGGAAGTTAATATTAATACTACGCTAAGTATGTGATTGTGTTTTTCATTGGATAAGTGCCACGACTATCTGGGGGGGGGGGACCAATGGTATGGGTAGCTTGTTTATACAGTTGTACATTTACAATTTCACATCTAACTTTCATTTATAGATTTTTTGATGAAGTTTTACTATTGTGCATATCTCTTTATAAATTGCAGGTTGCTTCGTGGAGGTGTATTTCTATTACAGAGTATTCAGAATTGTCCATTTAATTATCTATACTGAGCCATCCAACATCTCTTTATGCAGGTTGTAATTCATTTGTTTATAAGTTGTTTACCTATTGTATCATAAATCTCTGTTTCTCTTTATAAAATTGTAAATCATTCCACACTGTGATTACTTATGCAGTGTTTCTCTTAGCCACATCTACTTTATTAGACCAAGTCAATTACTTCTTATAGATTTACATAAACTGTTCACTTTAGTTTCAACATTAGAATGCTAGGATTTGAGTTGATTCTGAATTATGATTTTTTTATTATTATATCCTAGTTATGATTTTGAGTTATGATTTTTAATTAGTACTAGTTATGAGTTGATAGATTTGCATAAATTTCTTATTTTACTTCCAGCATCACAGTGATAGAATAATAATTAATTTGTAATTTATTTTGAATAGTTGTGAGATTTTGAAGATGTGCTTTAAGGTAATTACCTAGGGAGGTAATCAATGACAGTGGGTCACAATTTACAACACATAAAATTGTTAAGCCCTAATATTGGCTCATTACCCCTTAAATGGGTCATGTTATATTAGTAATGTTATTTTATTTATGTCGGATTTAGGCCATTAGTTGTAATTATACCTCCTAGTCTCCTATATATACCAAGGAGACATTTTCATTTTGAATCATTTT